>WOGR01009827.1:0-11167 GCA_015342045.1 Leptinotarsa lineolata | reverse complement strand
TCTAATAGAAGCGGCAACACCGCATTGTCGAAAATATTTTAGTTGGCTAGAGAATGTCCGAATATGCCCTCCATTAAATTTTCAAATTGATCCGTTGTCTGGTTCACCAGAAACGTCTAATGTGCCATCCACCGTGAATCAGCCTGTATACCTTTGCAATTCATTTGGTTCGTTCTTTGAATTGAATTTATTTGAGCAATACCTCGAATATCTAGGTGAAACTCATGAATATATTGTTATTTGAGGAGACCTCAGTATCCATTTTTTGCAATTGAGCATGTTCAGTAATATATGTGTCATATATTGGAATCACATAACCTCACATCGAACACATGGAATATCGACCTTTTTTTAGGTATTTTCACCTTCCACAATCTGATAAATATGAAAATTTTGATGAAGAACTGTATACAGGTGTAGAAAGGGCAAACTTTTCAGTTTACCCTGGTAAGTTACTGCGTAAAATGAAATTATTTTTCACAAAGAAAAATGTTCTATTTATCAGTAACTTGTCGTATTCAACAATTTTGTCTACGAAAAAAAAATACTAAGAAATAACAAATACTTATTTCAACATATAACAGTTACTCATTTGCTGATTACTGATTTTTATTTCTCAACTTCTTCGACAGATGTCAAAGGAGTACTCCATTATAATTTTCATATTTTTTGGATTATGGAAAGTGAAAATACCCAAAAAAGGTCGATAAAAAACTGATTCTCCTCCACAAAAAATGACTTTTTTTCAATAAAAAAAATATTTTATATAATCGACCTGTATATTTTAGATCTTACAGATCACAACTGTCTTGGTACGCCAATACAAGATACAAAAAAAATCATCAGATGCTGAAAATACTAAACTTTTCTATGTACTCCTGCACTAATTCAAATCAAGTGAGATATCGAATTATGCGCATGCGGTATAATCTTAGGAGAGCGCTGCGCATGTGCAGAACTCTTCATAAATATTCCTTAATAGGATTTTTCATTACAAATTTTGTCTATGCGTATGTGTTAGCAGTGCCGATTTCAGGGAAGGGCAGGCAGGACTACTGCCCTGGGCCTCCACAGTAGAGGGGCCCCCACAATAAAGATAAAAATAATATCCAAATTTTGACGGGTCAGTAACTTTTACGTTTTTCCTCCTAATTTTTTTTGCATCTTGTATCTTTACATACTTGCACGAACATAAGTATATTGTTAATGATGTATCAGAAAGCACTGATTGCGAGTTTCCATTCACTCTCAGTTTTTGATTTGATTGATCATTTCAGTGGCAATACTGTTTTTAAGGTGTAATTTGTAATGGGTACCCATGAGTTGAAGAGGAATAAAATGAGCAAATAAAATTCGAAAAACAGTTGACCCTGCAGGTCATCCTGCGACTCTGGGAGCCAGATTTCAGCGAAATTATCAACACCTTTTAGTCAGAAAAGCTCGCAAACTCCCATTCGTTAAAGCGGTAATTTAGTTTTAAATGAATTGTATTTGACTTTAACAAATGACTACATTCTTTGTAGAAATAATTTTATATGCTGACAATAAATTTTTGAAAGACTCCACAGAAAAAAATAATTTCTTTCATTTGGAAAATCATTAATAATTAGAGGCCTCCAATTCTTCATTGCCCCAGGGCCTCCAGACTTCCAAATCCGGCCCGCGTGTTTTATTTTGGAAGATCCATTTACGGATAATAAACAGTATAAAATATTAGATGAATTGCATTCAATTTGTATCCGTTATAAGAAATTGAAATAATAGGTGTCCTAGTAGAAAAAAAAAGTGATTATTGTCTGTCTGAAAAGGGACAAAAAACCGTTTTTTTGTGGAATATATAAAGATTGACATACGTTATAAATTGACAAGAGGTTTTCGATTAATTGATGATGGTAAAGATACTTTTATATTCGATCCCTGCTATTTTTTTTGTAAAACTGGTATACCAATAAACAATATAGTTTTCATTCATTAGAATAATAGCCATATTTTCGAAAATAAAACCTTAAACTTTGCCTCAAAATTTTCAATTATTCATATTATTAATATTTGATTTCTATACTAAGTGACAAAGGTGGTCTATATCCAGTTGGGGTATCTCATTCCACCCTACTTCTACCTCATATATAGTGAAAAATCGGGCAATCTGGGTGGCCATGGTAAGCCACATGCGGTCTACTGTTGTCTTGTTCTCGATGGTCTCACGATATGGAAGGACATGAAGCTCTACTACTTCGTAAATGTAACGAAGAGCTGTCATGTTGCCTCTAATAAAGACTAAAGGTGTCCTGCTACCATATGCAATGGCACCCCATACCATTAAACCAACAGTATGGTGAACATGCCTCTCCACATCAAACTGGAGACCCAGTCTTTCACCACGACGCCTTCTTACTCTTGCTCGTCCATCGTGCATACCCAAACAAAAGCTAGATTCATCGCTGAAGACTACGCGATTCCACTGTTGATCCTAATTTATTCTGTCCCTGTTCCAGTGCAATCGGTTGCGTCAATGCTCGAGTGTCAGTGGCAACACCCAATGGAAATGATTAGAAAAAAGTCCGAAACTTCTTATTCGCCGATATACTATGCGCATTCAAACAACCCTTCCGTGTTCTTCAGACCACTGATTCGCAATTGCCCTAGTAGAAATGAACCGATCCCTTAGAGCCAAAAGTCTTAATCGGCGATTCTCACGAGTTGTTGTTCCCCTGCGACGACCGGTGCCCCTAGCTCTGTGTTCTTGGTCTTCTGGGTCCATGCCTGATAGCATCTTAGAATGGTACGCAAAGATCGATTGGTTTTTCTTGAAATTTCTCTAACTGAAAAACCTGCCTCACGTAAGCCAACAATTCGTCATCTCTCAAAATCACTAAGTTGAGGAATACGACGAAGTCTTCGCACTCGAGGCATAGTGTTAACAATAAGAAACACTTCACAACATACTCTTTAACAGTTAAAGCACAAATAAGAGAAATTGGAGAAATGGTAAATGCTCACACAAAAAAACAGTTGAAAATTGGTCAGAATAGCTCCCGATACGATTGAAATTTTACTGGCTTTTTACTGGCCTCAACATAAGTACACATGCAAAACATTATTGAAATATTTTCAATATAAATGGGTGTTTACCTTTCTTTATTACTTAGTATACATTTTGTCGCATACCTCGCAGCTTGTTCCATACCCACTGCAGTGGGGATCGTTCAAATACTACTGTCGGATGGGGTGTTACCCGTGGAAATAAGAATCCTCCTAAATGACTCCTCATCCTAAGGTGAGTATCCGTGACGAAAGAATGTATGACACTGATGGAACCTTCAAGATACCGGACGCCATTTAGTTGTATAAATCATTGTCATGGTAATACAAGGCTTTACCATGATGGACCTTTTTTCCCTAGCTACTCGTAGGACCCTTTATGAACAATGAAGTAACCAAAAAATTCGAGCCTGAGTTTACAGAGGAAATGGACATCGACTAAATGACACCAACTGTCATGTAACATTAGATGAGTGCGTCTGCAAACGTTCAGACAATGGTTCACTTCAACCAGAGGCATAAAAGCTCTGCCTGGCTAATATTGTCAGTTATAGCTGACTCACAGATGCCCTCATATGTGAAGGTTGCTACGGTCATTAAGTTGAGAATTTTGTAACTTAAAAATCCAACAACACCAATATCAAGCAATATGACTGTCGTAGAGAATATTCCAGAAGATGATTCACAGATATGATTCCAGAACTGCACATTCCATTTGGATAGCTACATGTTACCTGTGAGGATCAAGAGAGCGTCTCCTGCATGGATGATACGTTAGTATTCTGCAGCAATGGGAGTTCATCTCCCTGACATGCATCACAGGAAACCTGCTTAATAAGTTACACATTAGTGTTGCTCACCTACTTGACGAAGGTAGTCACAGACTAACAATCGATCAAGTCCTGAGTATATAGCTTGGGGAAAATGTACCATGGTCTGTCAACCTTGGAATATAATATTCTTCACAAGGTAATTCAGGCCTCGATAACAGAGTATATACTCTGGCAAAGCTCCACTCTTGCCAGCTTACCTGGAAGATGACTCACATAATAAAGTAAATGGCTGAATACATGTGAACTACAATGAACCCTCGCGGGCTGGAGTGGATGGTTGAATAGACCTTCTCATTTTAGAGCTATCTAAACCCTTACTATTGTTTAAGTTGAAAAGGAAGTAGGTGAGGTAGTAGGTTCACCATTGTCGTGCCATAGTTTCAGAAACAGCAGAAAAATGAAAGCAATTCTCTTTCATGAAGTTTTTGGAAAACTTTTACCACTCAAACCAGTAATCCATTTATCAACTACTCGTACCATACATATAATCTCAACAGGATAGAACGAGAGAATAATTTTCCTTGTCACAATGATTCAAAATGCATTAAGGAAATTGCAATATTTCAACAATTAGCTTAAGAAAACGGTAAAAAAACTGAAGAAAATAGTCAAAATTGTTTGAGAGACGTGACAAAGGTTGCGAGGGAATTAGAAAAAATGTCAATTTCTATTGATTTGGATATAAAGTTGTAAGATTCACAACACTTATTTAGGGTAGAATTCAAATAGTAATAAGTTTTACTTTGGCTTTTGGAATGAATATGTTCCTCTGGTATTATACGAGAAACATACGCAGATACCCCAGCAGCTTAGTAGCATAGAACACGTGGGTGTTAAACTCGTTGATGGTACCTGCATATTTGCAGTGTATAATCGGCCGGATGGACAATTCGCTCCGCACGACTTGGATAACTTGTTGAGCTTTGACTCTAAGGTGCTGATTGTGGGAGACCTTAACGCCAGGAGGCGTAAGTGGAACTGCTACAATCGACCTAACGTCAACGGGAGGACTCTGTGGGAGTATTCCCTGAAAAACAACATCAACATCGAATATCCGGATGAGCCGACCAATTATCCACGGAAAAGTTCATCACCCACCACTATCGACCTTGTCCTAACCCATCCTGCCCTTTAACCCACCTCAGGAAATTATCTACTGAGGCGTTGTCTAAGTCTTGGTGGCACTCTAATCCTAGCCCTGAGGTACACGTTGTGTGTTTAGGGGTAATAGGGCTTGTCTAATATCAGTGTAGATTGTTTTGCCAGAAATTCCTTTCCTGGTTATTTCTTTCGTGGTGATTGAGATACCAGCCAGTTCTGTTTGACCCACCATCCCCCACTTAATCTTTAGGCTTAGTGATCTGGAGTAAACTCCATATCCTGAGCTTCCTTTGCCAGACACAGAGTCAGACAGAGAGTCGGGCGCAGAGTCAGATGCTGCATTTGCAGCATTTGACCGGTGTCTGCTGTGACTCTGTGTTCTGTTTCAATTGTATTTTGTAGGGTTTATCAAACACAAACCTGGGTACCGTTGCAGCACTGGTTGCCTGCAGCAGAGGTAGCGCAGTAAGCGCTTCTCGCCATAGGCTTAGCCTCAATTGACCAATTCCTACTTCTAAGTTTACACCAGCCGTACGCAATCATACCATGGCCATAAAAAACGCAACCTCCTTAACGTACAGGTCCAGAGGGGTCCAGTTGTTGATGTTGTTCTCATGGCTTCTGTGATGTTTAAATGAGCCAATCGCTGCATTTGAAATAATTTTTGTATGGCCGTTGCTTCTAAAACCTTCGGTTCCCATGCAATGGCTCCGTACGTTAACATAGGTTCTATTATTGCAGTGTAGATCCAGGTGACCACACGGGGTGAAAGACCCCATGTGCGTCCCACTGTCCTCCGACATTGCTCATAAGCCACATATGCTCTTTTTGCTCTGCACTGTAGGTGAAAGTTCAATGTTAGCTTCCTGTCGAGGATAGTAGTTTAGTTCGCTTTTTAAGATGTCGGGAGGCATCGAGCCCTATAAACTTTTTTTCTGGTGAAAAGGACTATTTCAGTCTTCCTGGGACTGATCTACAGTGAGTGTTCCCTACACTATGTTCCTATTAATTTGAGCCCATCCTGCGCTCTATCGCACAGTGTGATCACAAAGTTGCCAGTCTGCAAGATAAGCATATCATCTCCATATGCAATTGTGTAGAATCCTTTATTGTTGAGGTAATTAATCAGGGCATCCAAGACTATGTTCCAAAGAAGGGGTGGTAAGACTCCTCCCTGTGAACATCCCCACATGACCAGTCCCCTCACTGTGATGTCTTCTACATTGATACTTATTGCTCTACTAGAAAGCATATCTATTCTTCTACTACCAGGAGTACATTCCTGGAGTTGAGTTGCTGGGTAATTGTTGGAAATGTTGTTTTATCAAACGCTCCCCCGATATCTATGAATATACCCAGGGTGGATTCTTTGTTGTCCAGTGATCTTTCTATTCTGCCAACCACATTTGGATGAAATGGGTTGTGAACTAGCACTTTATCTCTTATGTACCGCTCGATGTGAAAATTATTGGCCGGAATTCTTTTGGTAACGTGTAGTCCATCCTACCTGGTTTGGGTATAAATTCCACTTGTACTTCTCTCCACTTACTGGAAATTTACGTCGAAGCTAAAGAGGCTCTGAATATTCCAACCAGGTGCGGCATAAGAATATCCATTCCCTGTTGAAGTAAAGCTGGTCTTATACCGTCAGGTCCTGGTAACTTGAAGGGGGAAAGCCCGATATGATCCATCTCATCAATCTGCACTAGCAGATTGCCAGTCGTATTGTGAGGGTTTTGTTGGTACTTCCGTCCAGTTCGTCGTTCCAAGAAAGACAGAACCTGGGAAGTGAGGTTCCATAAGAATCTCAGCGCTCTCTTGGAGGTTGGCGGCTTTGTCGCCACTTTCCGTCGTCAGCATGACGATACTCTTTGAGAGTGCCTTCTGTAACCTAAAAACTTGTGGGAAGTCTTCAACTGCCTCACATAGGTTTTCCAGGCCTCTGTGAGGTATCTTGTATAAATAACTGTCGGATACAATTCAATGTCCAGCATGGTATTAGTCGGGAAAGTAGTTGTTATCCGGCAAGCATTCACCATTTCTGGACGTTTAACTTTTAAGAACTTATGAGAACATCACACTCAAAACATCTTACTATTTTGTCGGGTTTGCGAGGCATCTGAGCAAATCAATTCGTTAATAGTCTTAAACAGATTAGCCTTTCCATATAGCCTTATAGCTTTTTACTGTGTAGAGGTTTCCACCGATGCTAACAAAAGTGACATAGTTGAAATAAATTTATGGATGTAGCCGTTACTACGTGGTAAGATATCATCATAAAAAATGAGAAATGAAAATTTTCTGTTTTTCACCACTTTTATTCATAACTAAAGTTATAGCAGTTTCGTCCTATAAGGACATTTTCAAACTTTCACATCAAACTGCAGTAACTTTAGTTACGAATAAAAGTGGTAAAAACATAGAAAATTTTCATTTCTCATTTTTCATGATAGTTGAAATAGTTGCACTCTTGCACAAAACACAATCAATTAAGAACATCCATTTGTATTATGACAGTGTCTGAATATTAGATTACTCCAACATATTTCAGGAAAGACTTTTTTCAGAAATAACCAATATAAATATCCTCTTTGTATAAATTCTAAAAGGAATATAGAAAGTCTCAATATCATTGATACTTATTTATTCCATTTAAATGAAAAACAAACTAATTTCTTCATTACTAGAACACATAACAAAAAAAAGTATCGTAATACTTAGTAACATACATTTTCAGTCTTTTTTACATAATACATTCTCAATTTTTCATGTTTTTTAGTCATTAATGATTCATTCAGAATTACACAACTGTTGTCTGCTTATCAACTTCAAATTTCATAGGTAAGTATTTTTTCATAAATAATTATATTAAAAATTGTTGCAAATAGTATCAAAATAAGCACATTTTACATATATTATGTTTCATGATGAATGCAATTCAAATCACCCTCCAAACAGTTACTGAGACTGGTGGAAAGTCTGACACATTTTACAACTTTCAAAATCAGGTACCGTTGGTAGGTTCAGACACTCTTTCTACGACATCTCTTCATTTGGTATTTCTCTAATTTCGGACGATATTTGTTTCATCCGGAGCTGTAATCTTCACGATGAATATCGTCTTGCTCTGATGATCGAGAAGAACTACATCAAGCGTATTAGCTTGTATTAGCCTAAGGGTGGGTTTCATGCGCTTTGGCGGCAAACCCTGCACCTGATGTCAGGAACCTTAATAACCATCACGCGACTACGGTAGAATATGGTGTTCAAAATACAACCCTGGCAGGCCGTGATAAACTCCTCAGTTTCCGACTTGAGCCTACTCGACCTGGGAAAAGTGTAGGTGAGGGGTTTTGATAAGCCGAAGTATTATTATCATCTAATTATTATTTTCATTATTAAATTTCAATATGTATTTTCATACATGTTTTGAATAAAAACAAAACATTTTCATGTTTTCATGATTTCACGGTTTTATTTTTTATTCAATTCCACAAATTGACGAAAACTGACAAAGTGTGACATCTATTATTCGAGAGCGATCCTATGAAAACAAGTTCTAGATTGTATTCGAATATGTTAGATGTTGTATAGAATATTTTGAGCTAGAATTCATACATCTTTTGCAGAATATCAACAATCGTAACACTGTCGTCTGCTTCATACAATGGTAACATATACGCCAACATGCGTTATGAAATGCGGCTACAATACTTTTGTAAAAAGTAAATACGAAGTTATGAATATCTCCTCGATAAAGTGTCATCTAGTACAATGATTTCGAACTAGATAAATTTACCACTGACTAATATTTTGTAAGTTGTGTCGTTGATTAAAAGAAAGAGAAATTATAATAATCATAATGCATTATTTATCAAAAATGGTTGGTGAGAAAATAATTAATTTCACTGAAATTCATTTAAACAATCTCCAACTTCATGTTTGAATAGATTTCGCCATCTGTGTTGTGTCGATGCAACTAATTCATGGCAGCAAATTAGGAAGTGAGTGGCACCTATACCTGATAGCGTGAACCTCTACAACAGTAAAGTTTCTACCAGCGGCCTTGTCCTTGTATAAAAAGATCTTTGTATATAGACTATACAAAGGTATAATTGTTCAGAAAGCAATCGTATAATTGTTCAGAAAGCAGGAAGTCGTAATCAAAGTATAACATTCCACTAACATTGATTAACAAAATAAGCAATATTGTATGGTATTATTTGCAGTAATGCATTACAACATTAATCAAACCAATCAATTGTAACGTCTAACCCTATCTAATATTGAATACCACTAATGAAGAATAAATGAGGAATAGGTATATCACTTATTGCAAATACCTGCATATATAGTCTATATTCAAAGTTCATAATATTCCATCGAGTATTCTCGAAACTCTGACTTACGTCCCATACAACATTTGGTAATGTCTTAGACAAGAGATCTTCTCTTGTCTAAGGGTAATGTAACACTCGCAAACTTTGATCCTACTATCATACAAGACCGTCTTAGTGCCAATTTTATTAATCTTTCATACGAATAGAGATTAATTTTTCTTTGAAGAATCAAAATAGGTTTAATGATAAGATTTCGAAATTATCGAGACGAGACGAACCTGACATTATTTCTTTCAAAACCACAAGACTCATAAACTTATACAGTGCATTCCATTTGAAACGAGCCACCCTGAATAACTTTTGGTACAATGATTTTCAGGAAAAATAAAAAATACGTTAGCAATAGTATACAGGGGGACATATTTAGATATATTCACATTTGATGTTACTTTCCCTATCGCACCCCCAGAGCATGTCACCAATTTTTTTAAATGGATCACCCCATATTGTTTCTCATTATCAGATGCTCCATGATGAGCAGATTTCAACAAAGTATAAAACATATGGTCTGAAGCTTATGGTTCGGGAGCTACAAATTATTTGAGTTGAAAACGAAACACCCCGAATAACTTTTGAAACAATGATTTGCAGGGAAAAATTAAAAAACAGGTCAACAGTTATACAGAAGGCCACATTTTGAAATATTTGTTCTAGAGACAAATATTGAAGCAATAAATCAGAAAAATAGATTTTTTATTAATTCTTCAATCAAAATCTGATGACTGGACAATGAGAAGAAAAAAAAATTCATATAGTGAATGTTCAATAACGTTTTTACCAACTTCCTTACAATGGTACAAACGAGCTTCCATTGCCGCCCTCACATGGTTGAGAATCTCAGGAGTTATTTCTCTACAATGCCTCATGATATTCTCTCTCAAATCTTCTAATGTTGTTGATTCTATCTCATACACTTTAGGCTTCAAATGACCCCATAGAAAGAAATCTACAGGAGTGAGATCTGGAGACCTTGGTGGCCATTCTGTAGGACCTCTTCTGCCAATCCAGCGACCAGGTGATTTATCATCCATAAATTGTCGCACTGGAGCTGCATAATGAGGGGGTGCACTATCCTGCTGAAAAACTATTGCCCTAGTGATGCACGGTATTATTCGATTCTTCAACATATCCAAATATTCATCACTAGTCAAATTATCGTCGATAAAAACAGGTCCTATGATGTGGTCACTTGAAATTCCTGCCCAAACATTCAGTTTTTGAGGTCGTTGGGTATGAACATGACGGCATAAATGAGAATTCGTATCACTCCAATATCGACAATTTTGCCGATTCACCTCTCCATTCAAACTGAACATACTTTCATCCGAAAAACCAATTTTATACAAGAAATTCTGATGCAAGTTGATCTGTTCAGTGAAACTTTCACAAAACTAGATACGTCTATCGAAATCATCTTCGTTCAATGATCTTATATGGATGCAATTCGTACTCATGAAGGATCCTGAAAACATGTATACGATTGATTCCTTATTGCGAATTTTCCGATAGTCCAACGTGCCCTAAAACTGCAGTACAAATAGCTCCATCGTTGACAACTCCTGAACGGTTACCTTTTTATTGTTAATATATCCAGTTTCCATAAATTTTTTCAATAATTCCGAAACGTATTTGTGTCGTACATTTCTTTCTGGATGATTATCATCAGAATATTTCAAACTTAACTAGGCAAAATAAAACATTTTCGAAGTATACTTCACAAAAATACCTATGAAACCTATTAGGTAACAGATTGTACAGAAGTTCATTCAGGGTAACTCGTTTTCAATTCAA
>WOGR01009826.1:0-11168 GCA_015342045.1 Leptinotarsa lineolata | reverse complement strand
AATTAAATAGTAACACTTGCTTACAAAAGGAATTTGAAACTTCAATAAGTTTCAATTACATGCGAGCATTTTCGATAGCAGACTGTGCTATCATCATCGTGGCACCACTGAACATTTTCTCATCTTGTTTGCTCTTTCATGCGGTCAGATCGTCTTAGACAGGTATTGGCTTGAGTAGGTACTTTGATTACGCTTCTATTTTGGTGTTCGATTAAGTTTGCCTGTACCTTGGTTTTATCTTTGTATGGGTGTTTCTCTCGGTCCATTGTTTCTAGGAACTTGTATCGTTTTGTGGAGTATGTTAAAACAAATAATAAAGGAAAACAAATAATAAAGCGTTATTCACTTATCGAGGAGCAAACACAAATCGAAACACAACAAAAACTAACATTCAACATACTCCCCAAAACGATACAAGTTCCTAGAAACAATGGACTGAGAGAAATAATATTACCGAATATAACCCACGTACAGGCAAACCTAATCGAACACCGAGATAGAAGCGTAATCAAAGTACCTACTCAAGCCAATACCTGTGTAAGACGATCTGACCGCATAAAAGAGCAGACAAGACGAGAAAATGTTCAGTAGTGCCACGATGATTACGGCACAGTCTGCTATCGAAAGCGCTCGCATGTAATTAAAACTTAATAAAGTTTCAAATCACTTTTGTGAGCTAGTGTTGAAATTTAGTTAATAATAACAAATTTTTTCTACCACTTTCATTTGGTCTGGGACTTTTCAGCCCATGTGGTATGAGATGAATAAAATAAACTGAGAATTTTTAATCGATTCATTATTCAATAATTTTTGAAATCGTCATTTGAATAAATTAATTTGAGAAAGGGAACAAACTACAATTCAAATTTGAAGATTATTTTTTCCATTCTTGACTATTCATATTATCCACTGTGAAATACAGTTTTTTAAAGTAAACTACCAGATACAGAAATACGAAATAATGGTCTAAATAAAATAATGGAGTCCTCAATAGTGTCCTTGTACCTTGCACAGACAATGCAATCTGTTTTGTGCTTATAACAACGGGGTTCTTTTTGTATCTCGTTATCTTCTGAAGCACGGTCGATCGAATCTGTTGTTTTGCTCTCCACGGGGCTGCACATGGGGGCTACATTTGAATAATCTTACCGAGATTACCTCGTGTACTGTATCGCTATTAGCCATTACACCGCACTAAAGTTGGTGTACAATTATGATGATTAAAGTGTCAAACTGATTTGGAACTCGAGGAGACGATGGATCGTAAACTTTTATGATATAATTTATCATAGGTGGAGACTTTGATGAACGGGGCCGTATACGTTCATGGCATGCGATAAAGGATATATTTGGGGTGCTCGAGGATACTGACAGGTGTGACATTTTCTAATCGATAAGACGGTAGTTTCAAGTAGATAGAAGACTTGTTGATATAGGTCGGCAATAGATGTTGTAATACGAAACAAACCCTCGTGTGAAACGGAAGAGATACTGTGATAGCATATCAGAGATTTTCTCCGGACAACGGGATAAATATATGTTATTATCGAAAGGGGCTATTTCACTAGGAAATGTGATATGGAAAGTAATTTTCATTAAGATGTACAAGCTTAGCCAAAATAGGTGTAGAACATTGAAATACAAAATGGTGTGAATTGGAGAGGGTATAGTAGTTTTCACGTATTCGAGAAACAAGGAAAAACAACCTTGGTAATTTGACACGGTCCAGGGTCTGTCTGTACCAGAATCTGGAGGTGTTTTCGATCTATTCAAATATCCCTATTCAGAAGAGATTGAAGGTTTCTCCACTTATCAATCAGTTTATTCAAACCGTTGACAAACAAACAGCCACCCAGTTGTTTGAACTCCTAGAGAAATACAAACCAGAAATACAAAATACAAAAAAGGAATGAGCTAAAGGTTAAAGCCGAAGCTGAAGTGGCCAAAAAAGAGAAAGCCCCTACCAAGAGGCCCAACAACTTCAGGCTGGAACTAGCACCGTTACTAAACTCATTGAACAGAAGAAAGCTCAATTGGTAGTGATTGCCCACGACGTCGATCCTATTGAGTTGGTGTTAGTCTTACCCGCCCTCTGCAGGAAAATGAGTGTACATATTGCATAGTGAAAGAAAAAGCTAGATTAGGACTTTTGGTGAGATGCAAGACTTGTACAGCAGTACTTCTTATCCAGATTTATTTTGGTGACAGGTGCAACTTCAAACAAACTGTGGAAGTCATCAAAACCAACTTCAATGACACGTGGTGTGTTGGGTTTCATATCAGCGGCTCGTATCGCCAAGATCAAAAAGGCTGTAGCTAAGGATGTTTTCCAGAAACAGGTTTGAGATTGGTAACTGGTTGTGATCTTGTTCCAATCGGACTTTGTAATAAATGACATCATCAGCTATGCTTTGTCTTTCATTGTCGGCCAGTAGTCCGCTGTGCTCCGTATTCGCCTGTTTTGTGCAAATACTAATTTTGATGTTGTCTCCAGAAAGATGTGGGGAAGTGGGGGGGAAATAGGTCTAGAAGGATCTTCCTGGCTGCTGCTGATGTGTTGCGTATTATAGTGAATTTGTTAGAATCCAAAACTGCAAGATTTTCTATTGATCCTTCGATAAGTCACCAGTCCGGATTCGTGAATAACATCACCATTGAAGAAAGTGGTGTGAAAGGATCAGGATTTTTTCTTTGTGAAAGGTACTATCACAATTCTTCTAGTACCTACTGTATCTACAGTTCAACGTTCTCTGGAAGATGTGACATGTGACATCAATCGGTTATTCTAACATATATTGATTGCAGTTATCAAATCCCATAAGAACATGTTTGATCACATTTTCTATGAGAAAACAAATTGAATATAGTCTCATCCATTTCAATATCAGCCTCAACAAATATTCATTCAGAATTCCAACATTCAAATATTGCCGCATTCCATATAACCGAATATGTTTTCAAATTATGAACCACAACTTAATGAACCTAATCCCCATCATACTTTTCCCATCTTGAAAGCCATTGTATTCACAACAAAAGAGCTTTCATACAAAAAAACACAACAAAATCAGAAGTAATTGGCTATAGCAAGAACCTCTCGAATAATATGAGAACATTTGAAGGATCCCTTTCTTTCCCAACCACAAATCGATGGATTCACTAGAGAAAAAATGGCCGTCTCCTCAACATCGTATTCCAAGATGAAAACTGCCTATTTCACCTCGGAACGAATGAAAGATAAGTAGCATTTCCTGATGTTGGGAACAATAAAGATAAACGACGTAAGCTTGGCACAAAAACATTTTCAGCTGATGGGAAAACAATAATGATAATCTACGGATGGTATTATGATGTGCGTCTGGGATGATGATATGAATGAAATACTTCATCGAATCAAATGGATATTGGTTGATAAACTGGGTTTATAGGAGTGGTTTTCTGTATAACACTAAGTTGTAAATTCTAAGTTGAATGAAAGCAGATGTCATAAAAAAACATCAATAAAAAATGAAATTCAGTACTACCAGTACAGAGAATATATCTGCATTATATCGTTTGAATGTGTTGACAATGTTCCAACCAATTCCAGCCTCTGGAAGAATTTAACTGAGGCAGACAAAAATCATCTGCTATACCAGCAAGGACTGAATTTGCTCAGGATGAATAATCTAGGAATTTGCCATATCATGATGCATTTTTCTCAATCTATTAAGAACCTGATTGGATCCCACTCTACGACTATCTGCATCAGGTAGGCGAACAACATAAATTTGTGGCTTGACAAGTAGTTCTGTTGTGATGCATTCCAAAGAGACGCCTCCTATGACTGCGAGGTACTGACAGAACCTACGAGCCAGAAGGTGCTCTTCTGATCCTCTCAGGTGAACTGTGGTTATCCAATCAAGAGTGCAGAACTTTTTCGCCTTTCGGTTGGGCGAAATTTCGGTAGACCGTAACCGTTTGCTCAGTTGCTCAGTAGAAGTATTTGTTTCCTCTCCTGATGCCGATTCTGATTTTTTTTCTGCTCAGAAATTCGATGCAGAACAGATTCATAAGATATCCTGCTTTCGAAGAGGCACACCACCCAGTCTCTCAGGTTTGTTAGTAGGATTACGAATGGGAAAACTGAAAAACTTTCCCATTTGAACCGAAGGAGAGTTTGGGTCGATTGATCGACGTCCATCTCAGGGTGTCTGGTTACTTCGTGGTCCATGCAGGGTCTCATGAGTAGTTATGGAGAAGAAGACCATCACGGAAGATCCCCACATTACCGTGACAAAACTCTCAATGATAAGAGGACTGGTATTTTGGAACAAGACTGTCATTCAGGAGAACTCTCATCTCTGCAGGTGACACCTCACCCAGCAGGGGTATTCTAACGATGCAAGGCAGATTGGTGTTGGTTGGAGTACTTTCAATACTGTTCCATGTTAGTTGATTTTCTGTATACAGACGTTTACAATTTGCCGGTACTCTTCATTATCATGTCTGGAAACGGCGATTCATTGCAGACTTTCTTTTCAGTCGTAAAAGTTAGGAAATATTTCACTGTGTTGGGGTACTGCAGTAGATATATCCAGGTATCTTCAGTTCTATGCTATGAAGGCATTGTTAAGTTATCCCAACCAGACTCAGGGATTTTTATGGAGCTCTTCAGTCACTGTAATACGAAGAGTCTGGGTCATGAAAAATCTTTTCGGAATGGTTACTTCAAATGTGCCAAGTCACTTTAGGGTATCCTTAGGGGCGGATCTCCATACATGAGAACAATATTCCAAACGTAGTCTGATCTGAGCTTTATAAAGCATCAGCAATATTATCAAATTTCAGTTAGGTACAGAAAAGACAAGTTTTGGCTTTATTTATTTCTTTCTTTACCCTCCAGGATATTTTTTTAACAATTCATTCATATTTATATAAAATTCAATAAAGTAGTGAATGAAACTGTAACTACTATAAGTTTATATTTTTACAAATGTGACGGATATATGAAGAAATGTAAATAGGAAATGTTCTAGCTTTCCCCGAAATTGAAAACTCCATATAATATCCAGATTCTGTTGAAATACTTTTCCACTCACCGTCGTTTCTAACACTACAATGAAATTTTCCATAAAAATGCTGAAATACATAATAAATTATCTCTCAAGCGGACAAACCATTTCAGCTTTCAGCCAAATGGATTAGAGTTGTAGTTTTCTGCGTCTTGAATAGAGGATTTAATTTTAAAAGTCTATTTGTTCGCATTTTAAGTTTAGCCAGTGGTGCTTGTATGATGAATAGATCTGCATTTGCAGGATTTATTGTTCAGATGTTTTATTTACACTCAACTTGAGGATATCGGATGGTTTTTCCGGATAGAAAGTCGGAGAAGTATTCTCTATAAATCATGAAAGTTCTGCACATTGCTCTTTTCAGTACAGTAAAAGAAGGCTTCAGAAATATCTCAACGAGTTGTTTAATACTCAAATCAGTAGTGTGTATCATTTTATTTTCATACTCACTTCGATAATGTCGCACTTCTTAACATGATATGCTATAGGGCGGAGTGCATGCTTCGATGCGCTATTCATAGGCATGCGTCTCCGGCTCCCCGGCCGGTACTGTCGCAACCGCAATGTCTCTGCATTTCAAATCTGTAATATCTCCGTAAATATTCATTTATATAACATGCTGTCAAGATCCATATTGATCTATACTATATTAAATGCACAATGTATTAAAAGTAGTTAATTGGATAAAGACTGATGCTGTATTCCTTGAATTCTCCATTATTCCTCGAGGATAAAAAATGGTTATTGTGGGTTATCCCTAAGATATACATATACCATCGCTGACGAAATGAAAGTTTCAAAAAGTTCATGAAACAAGTCATGATATATCAAATAAAGCAAAGAATGACCTGAGACAATTATTATTATTAAAGCGACCCGATCCGGTTTCGCACAGGTAGCAGAACTATATTTTCCTGTTATAATGTCAACATGAGCTTGTCTATCAAAAACATTTCCGGTTTCACAGGATGAAAATGAAGGCAAGAAGTTTCGCAAACTAGAACAGTCCAAATCATTCGAGAGTATTCGATATCCTTTCACAAGCTTCCAAATCAACGAAAACATTCTGAAATGTGATGGCATATTCGGAAATAATCTGAATATTCTAGATTATTCTAGAACCAATAACAGAGTTATATTATGTAATAGCTATCTCTCTCCCATGTAAGAGTGAACGATTATACTAGTGATCTGAATCAAGTTATTTGCGGTGTTCCTCAAGGCACAGTATTGGGTCCTTTATTGTTCAACATTTATATTGAAGATTTATTACAGTGAGGGTGTGATCATTGGATATGCTGATGACATGGCAATATTTTATGAGGCAGAAACCTGGACTTTACTTAAAAAAAAGGTTGAAAAAGACTTTAAACTAGTAAAAAAATGGTTTGACCACCGTCTTTTAACAGTCGATCTAGAAAAAAAACTAATTTTTGCCTTTCAGCTGCAATATATCGAATAGCTGTCCATATAGAAGTTTTAAAATTATCAACACGCAAGGTGATATAACTGAAATTCACTCTGTGAAAGAAATTGAATGTCACCGGAGATACACTATTACAGCGTGGGGCTCAGTTTTGCGGGTACATTCAAATCTATTAGAAATCATTCAGAGGAGATTTTTAAAACTAATCTATTCGAAAAATGGACGCTTTAAAATAGACCGACTATATAATAAATATTCTGTCATGAATCTCAGACAGCTACACTATTTGTACAAATGTAAAATATCACTTTAGTGAAAGTAAAGCACTAGTCCGAAATCACAAGTATAGCACTCGACATCGTGAAATAGTCACTTACCAAGTCATCGTGAAAAAATTACTGCTGCAAAACTTTATAATACAAAACCGTTCAACAAAGTTCTAAGTGATGAAAATTCATCTTCGTAGACTGATCGTTAGTCGACGAGCCGAACCATGATCTGTAAAACCTTTATCTCGTCAAAAACAACTAAAACGCCCGGGTTAATGTATGGCGGCAGTTGTCTACATTATTACCATGGAAAATGCGTTGGACTAACTGAGTGGATGCTGAATAACTTCCGCTTGCCAGGTGCAGTCTGGATCTGCCCTGACTGCCGATCCTCAGTTGATCCTGGCAACTCGTCTATCGTAATTCCAGGTGAAGAAGAGCCGGAGGAATCAGTAGCAGAAAATCCGGGTAAAATTCCTTATGACACCATAGTCCGATCAACATGAAAACTCGCAAAGTGACTTGTGGCGCCCTCTATTGTTATATGCCACAGGTCACACGGTGCGAAACTCAAAGGTGCGCATGCGCTAATTTAATTTCCGTTTCCGTTTGTTTATTGTTATTCTTCGTGAAAGAAATGTTTTCGAACATAAATTGCTTAAATTATTACTGTGTCATCAACTGAAAGTGATAATGATCCAAAATGGAAGCCAGCGGAAGTTACAAGAGCCGTTTCTTGCGTATCAGTTCGTGCTGAGCAGGCAAATTGGCATAAGATTGAGCTTATTGCCATGACACGAGAAGATGCCATTACTTGAGCAATGAGTAGAAACCTAGGTTACGTTAAGTTAGTTTAGGTTTCTAATGCTTTTTCAGTCATTTCAATTGATTTTTTATCAAAAATTTCGAGAAAAAATTGACCTTTTCGCACCTCCAGAACAATTTTTTTGACTCATCATCCTTTATTATGTCTGCTGTGATGATTTGATCTTGTTTTGACCAGGGTCTCATAAGGAACTCTTACTGAAAATCCTTCACTTATGTCACTAAGTGACTATTATAAGCCAACAAGTATAGCTGAGGTACCAGTCAATCTAATAATAACACTGATAATCTTCCAACATGACTCAACCACAGACAGAAGCACCAAACTCTTACGAAGGTTGGACATAGATGAACAGTTCAATTTAGCAGACCACTATTATAATAGTCATGCTGTCATTGTTCACTGTGGTTCTGGCGTTGAGTCTGGTCACTATTACGTTTTGGTCAAGGATGAAACAGACTGGTTTAAGTTTGACGATAGACGTGTCACAAAATTTTCTGGTGATATGTTGAATTTATTGGAGCCTTTGGAGACACTCTACATTTTGTTCTATGAAAGAGAGGACATTGCAGATCAAGATCTTCAGATGATGTGGTGCTGCAGGTTTTGTACCAGAGAAACATATGAACATATTCATTCCAAACAAATAGGTGTTGTGAATCTTACAACTCTATATTCCGATCAATAGGAATTGACTATTGTAATTTGCACTCCACTTGATTAAGAACTGCTCATAACACGATATCACATATTGTGTAATACAATCAAATCATTTACTGTTATTCTCACCTCATCATTTATGAATACTCTCTTTGAGTTTGTCCCGTTTTGTATTCCAATGGAAATAAATAAATTAATAAATGCATAAGCAACAAGCAATTTTTTTCACGAGAGGTGTCCAGACAGAAGACAACCTTGTAGAGACATTTTCTCAAGATTGCGACTCAACCTAATTGATGGTGGTCAATTTGAAAAGAAAAGGCAAAATTATGTGAATCAAATAGGAATAAGGAGTTAGAAAATTAGGGATAAGGAGTTGGAAGAAATAGTCGTTTTAGGAGCCGTTGAAAATAATCGCAAAATGTCAACGCATTAGGAACCAGACATTGACAGCAATGATAATTTATCTACAGAAGGAATCATGAATACCAAAATATTAGCTGAAGATGTTCTTACCTTGAAATTATCTACAAGAAAGAATAGAATTGGTTGGTTTTCTTAGATGGGATTATTACTTGTGGATCCTAATTTGGTTCTTGCTCTATTTTAGTTGTTGTGGAATTGATGGACTGAAATAAAGAAAATAAAATTAATCGATTAAAATTTTTTTCTCATTTAGAATAACGATAAAAATATGGGTTTCTAGATCGATCTTCTAAAAAGATCGTGTAGAAAAATGTCTCTAGTATACTTTTATTGAAATACCATTCAGATGATCTCAGTTGAAGATTATTAATGATGTTTTGCTTTACAAAGACATTGTATACATGTAAGACGTGAAATTTTGAAAAAAACACGATGGAACGTAAATATTACTACTTGAGTCTCACGAGAAATTTCATCCTATCGTTCATTTGTAAGTTACTTTTTTCCAACTTCAAATTATTAAATCAACACACGTCTAAAATAAAGTTGTTTAAATAAAAAGGTTATATTTTTAGGATTAATTTTTGGGAAAGTTTTTGGCTTTCTACTACTCATTTTTGATACAAAAAAATGTAGGAATCTTCCAAAGGAAGAAAGGAAGCAAACACTTTTCAAAAAAGTAACTCTAGACATAGATGTGTAGATCATGAAAGTTACCTTCTTTGCTTTGATTTCTTCCTTCCTTTCTTTGGAAGATTCCCACATTTTTTGTATGAAGATGGAGTAGTAGAAAGCCAAAAACTTTCTTTCCCAAAAGTTGTTTAGTTCTTGTATCACGTATTATGCTTTATGCTTTTTAGATACAACCCTCACAGTTTGACACTTATCAACCACCAAGCGATACACAAACACCATTAACTTTCTGAAAATCAATCATCCCAGTGCAAAAATTTCCATATTCGGAAACTTCAATGTCCACAATATCGAATGTCTCAAATTTTCAAATATCAACGACAAACAAGGTCGTGAAGCAGCAGACTTACTCATTATAAATGAGATTCCTGATCGTGATGGAGAATATGCCAGTCTTCTGGATCTATACCTAACAAACAATCCAGAAATTTACACAGTCAGTGTAAGTTCTCCATTGGAATCTTCTGATCACAAACTCATTTCAGTGTTGAGTGAATTACCGATAAATATTGGGGAATAATCTAAGCCGCGCAAAGTTTGGGATTACAGATCTGCTGGATAGATGTTTGTTTCAGCTCTAATGATTCATCAACTGATGCTTTTGGTCAAGTGATTCTTTCATCCATGGATGGATATATTACTTTTTCAATGAAACGAACTTCCAAAGGCAAACCTTGGTTCAACAAAGATTGCGAGTAATCTGTCACTTCCAAAAATCTCGCCTACCGGCAGTGGTGATGAAATCCGAATACCGAAAACCGAACTAGGTTTGTTAATTCTCACAACAGATACAAATTTAGAATAAATAAAAGCAAAAAACTTCACAATCAGAGAATTAGGGATAACTGCTTGCCAATCCCAAAGGGTCTAGATCCTTCTGAGCGGTAGCTGAAGCTGTTAATCAAAACTTTACAAAATCCACAATACCACCACTAACACAAGTGGATGGTTCAATTGCAACAACACCCAGTAAAAATCAAATCTACTAGCTGAACAATTTACGTCCCACCCCACAGTAGATTTTTTAGGAGAGACACCTCCCACTATTTCCACACTAGAATCTACAATGCCGGAAACTACTTTTCGACAAAGTCTAGTTAGGCGAATTTTGAAACAGCTCAATATCAACAAGGCGTCTGGTCCTGATGAAGTGCCCGTCATCGTACTCAAAAAGTGTGCCAATGAATTCGCACCAGTATTTTGCAGGCTTTTCAACCTGTCTTACAAAGAAGGGGTTTTTCCTACTTGTTGGAAGATTGCTCGCGTTCTGCCTATTCCAGAAAAGAGCAAGAAAAATCTTCCAACTAACTATAAATAGACCAGTCGCCTTCCTATCAGTGATATCAAAAATCACGGAGAAGGCCGTGAATCACCATATTCTTAAATATTTGGAAGGCTTCAACATCTTGAGCGATCATCAATATGGCTTTCGAAAACAAAGATCAACAGGCGACCTTCTATCGTATGTCACCCATATTTGGAATAACGCAATCGAAAAATATGGAGAGTCAACAGCTGTTACGTTTGATATTTCCAATTCCTTCGACCGCGTGTGTCATGAGGGTTTGCTGGCCAAACTTCGATGCTATGGCTTGTCGGGTAATTTTTGTGTACGGCTCTCCAATTTCCTGAAAGAACGTATCCTGCAAGTGGCCATCGATGGATATCTCTCGAATGCTTTTACCATCAACGCTGGTGTTTTCCAGGGATCCACATTGTTTCCAACCCTCTTTTCATTGTATTTCAACGACTTATTGAAAAAAATCAAGAATCCAATATATTGCTTCGCTGACGACAGCACACTTGTATCGTCA
>WOGR01009825.1:763-11168 GCA_015342045.1 Leptinotarsa lineolata | reverse complement strand
ATGTAGTAGAGTAACAGAGGCCCAACTGCTGCGAAAGGCGGCGAATCGACATTTCACGGTCATCACGAACACTGGCAGATACAGCCGCAATATTTTCTTCGGTCCTCACTCTGCGTATGCGTGTTGGTGGTTCGAAATTTAATCACAAGCTTCCAAATAGCTTCCTCAGTAGGCCGACGAAACTGCCCATGAATTGAAAGAAGTGCACGATACACTTTCTCAATCGAGCATGAATTTTGATAATGAAATTCAATAATTTGCAGCAAAAAATCACTCATTAGTTGTTTTCATAACTGATAAACGGTGGGTATTTCGTATTTCACAATGATTAAATTTCATAGCGTAAATTCAAATTTTGACCTGAAATGTCATCTTATTTCGTATACATATATTGACGACGCACGTGTAATCTTTTTTGTTTCAAATGTACTTACCTTCAAGCATTACTTTGATGACTCGACCGTTACCTAAATAAATATTTTGGATACCGTGACCTACCTGGGCATTTGCCCAATCGAAGATTTTTATGGCATCTCTATCGTGTCGTGACTCTTCATTGTTTTGTCATAAATATCTGGACACCCACAGCGCATGAATAGTCTTACGATAAAACTGACAATCATTCATTAGATAATTAGTCGAGCGATTATAATTATTGATTCTTTCAATGAACAGTAACAACAGATACGATTATCAATCTGAAGTTATAACCTGACCTGCTTATATTCATAGTCATCATTTATGAACTCTCCTATCTGTATATGTACTTATATCATTAGTACATGTCTACTTGACGGAGTGTTTCCTACTGCTTGAAAAAGGGTAGTGATCAAATCCTACCGAATTCAAGACCTTCGTGTTATTATTATTCTACCAACCTCCTCACGGAATTTAGTTTGTTACCGACTATTCAGTCAGGTTTGAGGAAAGGGTATGGCTGTACAACGGCTTTATTCACAAATGTTTCCAATAACCTATCTCAGATACCTTTCCGTTTAGTCTGGAGTACCACAGGGGTCTACTCTGGGACCTATACTGTTTGCTTTTCATTCCTGTAGCCTTCGCAGTAGCCTTCATCAATGTGAGGCTTAACTGTATGCAGACGATACTCGAATATATCTCAAATTTTCTCCTCACGACGTTATTGCTATTGAACAACAGTTACCAGAACACCTCATGGAATTTAGTTTGTAACTGACCATTCAGTCACGTTTCAGAAAAGGGTATAGTTGTACCACGGCTCTTCTACATATTATTGATGAAATTTTCAGAGCAGCAGACCAGTGACAGTTCAGCAATACAGTCCTTGTAGTGCTAGACTTCAATAGAGCGTTTGAAACAATTAACCACTCGCTATTGTTGAGCATGCTCAATTATGCAAGACTTTGTGCAGTAGTTGTGAATTTATTCTCAAATGTTTTCAATAACATATCTCAGATACCTTTCTGGTAGGTCTGGAGTACCACAGGGATTGACTCTGGTACCCATACTGTTTGCTCTTTATTCCTGCAGCCTTCCCAGTAGCTTTTACCACGGCTCTTTTACATGTTGTTGACGACGTTATTAGAGCAGCAGACCAGTGACAGTTTAGCAATACAGTCTTTGTAGTGCTAGACTTCAGTACAACGTTTGCTACAATTAACCACACGCTACTGTTGAGCATGCTCAATTATGTAGGACTCTGTGCAGTAGTTTTGAATTCATTCTCAGATGTTTCCAATAACCTATCTCTTCCTGGTAGGTCTAGAGTACCACAGGGGTCAACTCTGGGACCTATACTGTTTGCTCTTTATTCCTCCAACCTTCCTAGTAGCCCTCATCAATCTAAGGCTTATCTGTATGCAGACGACACTCAAATATATCTCAATTTTTCTCTTCATGACGTTATTGCTATTGAAAAATAGTTGCCAGAACACCTCACGTAATTTAGTTTGTATCTGACCATTCAGTCAGGTTTTAGAAAAGGGTATAGTTGTACCACGGCTCTTTCACATGTTGCTGAAGAAATTTTAGCAGCAGCAGATCAGTGACAGTTAAGCAATACAATCCTTGTAGTGGTAGTGCTCAATTATGTAGGACTCTGTGCAGTAGTTGTGAATTTATTCTCAAATTTCTTCAATAACCTACCTCAGAATATTTTTAGAAAGAGCTACAGATCGTTGCCTGATTACAAGCCCCACAAAATCGAAAGATATTTTTTTGGGCCTAGTTGCTACAGAGATATCATTATCCGCAATACAGTAAACACAACGATAAACGACGAAACCATCGAGTTACTTGATGAAGTCAAAAGTGTTGGTGTTTTGCTTGATTACAACTTGAGATTAGGAAACCATGAAAATAAATAACTGCAAAGAGCTTATTCGTCCTCACGGGTGAAATAAGGTGTGATACATTAATTACCTACCAAACTGAAAATGATACTTTGCGAGACCTTGGTATGAACAAATATTAATTATGCTGACTCCGTTTATGGTTAAGGTAGTTAAGATAGTATTTTCGAGAAAAGGTCAGTGGATGGGAAAATCAAGCTGTTATATGTAACCTAAATGGGTCGCAAGGCAGATACCTCTTATCAAATCCGTTTAGTTATAAAAAGAGACGATATTCGAAAACACCATTAATTACACTTACAAAATTAGGAAACCGATATGACATAATGTTTATTTAAATCAAATTTCAATTGAAATTACTGATCAACAGTTGGGCTGTGTGTACACGTCGAATTAAAAACTACATTGGCCTTGAAAGGTGTTACTTTGACATCATTAAGCGACTTGTTTTGTGTGTCTACAGAAAAGTAACAGTTTTGAATAATGAAGTGACAAAAATATGCAAGACAGTAAGATTTATTTCTGTTTTTTGATATTGTTAAAGAGAGACGAATTCATTCACATATTGAAGGTGAGATTATTGAAAATTTTCCATGGTGCACTGTCAAATACTTGGCATTTCATGAAAACTTTCACTGGTTGAACGATCTCTACGATAACGAAAGTTATCCTAAGTAAAAGACAAGTATGTTTGTTGTGGTATGGAAAAAATAATGCATTGATAGATGTGGTATAAAATTCTGCAAGAATTATCCGCCATCCATTTAAAATTTAGTCTCCGTGATTAATAACACAGGCCAACGATGAGAAAACTTTTGCACTATGGTGACCTTATTATTCTGTTTTTTAGGATGCTTAATCCAAATATGACACTCAATTAGCAGTATCACTTAACATTTTTTAACATTTGCACAACAATAGATCAAATTATTTGATTTATTACAGAATTCAACAACTATATATAACGCCATTCTTCACATTATTAAAAAAAGAACTATGCGAATTATCTCAGAGCAATGAATGTATTGAAATAATCTGGATTCCCTCCCATACAGAAATTGTGGGCAACGATAAAGCAGACGAGCTAGCTAGGCGAGCATGCTCCAACCCTATCGCCAACAGTACCCAAAAAATTCCTCATCAAGACTACCACTTTGCGATCATGCGATCAAACAACGCATGTTGAATAAGTGGAAAGAAAGATGGACCTTCTTAGGAAATGATAAGTTGAAAGAGATTAACCCTGGCTTGTCCCCCCAGAGTTACCACTCAATCTCGAGAAGATATCAATTTATTCTCTCCCGTGTAAGAATCGGACACACCAGATTGTAATCGTTTGTACCTCTGCTAATAACCCCCCGAGGTTGATGCGGTTATTTTGAAATAAAAAAAAGTATTTTAATGAATCATTTCAAAACCTGCATTCCATTTCATTTTTATTTTTACTGTGTTTGTACTTGTTTCATTCAAACTTTTGTAAATTGACGTTTTCACCTATACACCGTTAGTTATGCTTATATTTATACCTACAAATCTTTGTCAATGGGATGCAAACTCTTCTGACAATAAAGTATATTTTGATTTGATTTGAGTTGTACCGTCTATAGTAACGAATCAACTGAACAGTTTTACAAAAACGCAACATGTGTTTCGCTTTGCAATAGCTTCTTCAGTCCTGTCTGCACTCCACGCTCCATAAGTATACAAATCTAACAAATGTTTCGTGCTCGAAGCTATTTTATGTAACTTCTGGCTTATAATTATATTAATTATGTTGTTGACTATAATTACAGACTTGTTTCAGAAACTAAAAAACTGTGGAGCGCTCTTGATTTATGTGCGACTTTTTTTGTATGAATTCAAGAAGTCTACACGCATTGGTCGAATTTGGTGTTACGTAAGAAGATTAACAACACATGTTTTGAGTGGCAGTCCGAAAAAATTAACATGATATCATAGTTACGGGTATTATTTACATTCAGACATGTTCGACACCACATGGGCGACTCCAAGAAAATTAAACAATTCTTCAAAGTGACTGATGAGGTTGGTTTTCCGCTTATATTGATATTCATGGGACAAAGACCTACTTCATATCGGGTATTTTTAAATGATTACTCATAGATTTATTTTGTTGGCCTATTTTCATTATTGTGTGCACGAGTTTGATCAACTTCTTGAAAGAATTCATGATACTGGAACGGATATCGAAGCCTCTTTGATTGAACAACGGAGCATTGTGGTCTACAGATAACGTTCTAGAATATACAGTGTGAAAATAAATTCATTATTTCAGTTACTGTACATATTTTAAAAAAATCCCGAAACACGTCAAATTCAAATTATAATTTGACATTCTTCAACGTAAAAATGCCACCCTTACCTTAAATCGCCTTCGAATGACAGGTACAACCCCCAATTTTTCAAATGGGTAGCATAGGTTTGTGATACATGGTTTGGAAGGTCTCTTCATTCTCAATTCAAAAATTTTATCGCTTTCGAATTCATTGCAACAATTAAGATAAAATAAATTAAAATCATGTGGTTACTGAAATTTGATAAAATACACTCAAAAACTGAAATGTAATGCAAAACATAATGAAATGTAGAATACGAAAAAGAACTGTGGATGTTGATGAAGTAGATGTTCAAAATGTTCACTGCGAACGTCTTGGCAACAACCTAATCTTAAATAAAACTGTCTTCTAACAATATTTAACATACCAGGCGTGACCGATCTAATCGCAAGCGTTATTCGTTCTTTCAATTCATTCAAATCTGAAGGTTCAGTTTCATACACATCGATCTTTACATATTCCCATTAAAAGAAATCTAATGATGAAAGATCAGGTGATCGCACTGGCCATTCAATTGATCCTCGCCTCCCTATCCACCGATTGGGAAATGTTGTATCGAGGTATTGCCGGACATTACCTTGGTATTGTGGTGGTGCTCCATCCTGCTGAAATCATATCGTATTAACTGGAACTTGAGGGTTTCCTGGATCAGAAAATAAATTTGCTGAACTTGGAATGACATCATTTTGAAGTAGTGCCAAATAATTATCGCCATTCAGGTTGCCCTCAATGAAAAAGGAACCAGTGATATGGTTTTCTTCAATCCCTACCCAAACATGAACCTTTTGAACGTATTGCGTGAGGTCTTTTCTCACCTAGTGAGGATTTTCTGTTGACCAGTACCGGCAATTTTGCCGATCAGCATGGCCGTTAAGAGAAAAAGTACACTCATCAGAAAATATAACGTCTTTGAATTAAATGATATTGTTATCCAACCTGTCCATCATTTACTCACAAAAATAATTTCTTTTATCGAAATCGTCTTCCATGAGCTCCTGAGTAGGTATCATTTTATAGAGATGCATTTTATTTTTTTAATCTGTTTACTATCGATGTACGTGGGTTTTCCCCAAACTCAAGCATCACATCTAATTTGGGTTCATCACTCATTGCATTGGCAGCTGCTTCTTTCATCCGCTCCACATGACCAAACTCGCAAAACTGCTTCTCTATTTTGTTTATTGTTCCTTTAGATATGGGCGGTGAATTAGGTAATTTCTCATGAAATAGGCGAGCTACTTCCTGTTGTGTTCGGGTTCCATCTCCGTAACCAATTATTTGTAAAACTGTCTGTTAATCTAATCATTTGTCAGACTTGGAGTTGAGAAGCATTAAACTTAAATTAAAATACTGACAACTAATGTTGTAACAAACAAAACAATTTGACAAGGCGTTTTGAACTTACGTTGCCACAGAAATTTTTAGGTTATACCTGCCATTTGACGGAGGTTGAGAGCAGGGGTAGCATTTTTATGTTGAAGTATGCAAAATTATAATTTAAATTCGTAGTATTTTGAGATTTTTCAAAAATATGTACAGTAACTAAAATAATGAATTTATTCCATTTGGCTTTTACACACTGTTTGTTGAATATGAGGAAGAAAGCATAATTTTTTTATAATTTTGTTATCTGATGTGAGAAATTTTGTCTCTAATTCATTATTTTTTTCATGCATATCTGTCCAATTGCTGAAAGCAAATATATAGAAAAATAAATGTTTTTTGTGATCCGCTTATTAGATATTTTTTTGGAAATACATGAATAACTGCTGTTGGATATTTTTTTAGAGAAATTGTCACGAAAAGTTCTTCACATGAAATAGTTTTCAAAAAAGCCTAGTTCGTGGGCAGTTGTAGATTGCGGTATGTTTAATATTTATACCGAAAGTGATAAGGATATTTGAACTGGAAACTTTTAAATGATATGTAAAAGGTTCATGGCCAGTTCAGAAGTTGGAATGAGAGTGAAGAAAAATACATAAATACACTGGCGTGATTGCAGATATATTGAATGATAGTGTATAATTTTTATTTCGTTTCAGTGAAAGTGACTCTGGAATAAAATGAAAATAATTAAAACACCAACAGAAATATTTGAAAGGCATCAATATAATATTTCGAAAAAAAAACAATCTACGGAAGAAAAATTCACTATTTCTCATAAATATAGTTCCGGTCAATTGAAAAATTGTGAAGCAATGTGTTGTGATACAGCCTCGCAAGGTTCAATTCTTGGCCTGCAACTTTTCATCATCTACACATCTGAATTCTTCAATGTTTCAAAGTTTTTCAATATTCATACATATGCAGACGATACTAACTTGTACTAGTCCAAAACATTGCTCAACAATGATATCGCTGCAACACTGCCTAAATCCTAGTAAATCAACTTTAATAACTTTTGGGAAAGCCAAAGATCGTAGAAGTCCATTAATAATTGATGGAAATTCTGTGTAATTGACTGACAAAATAAAATGCTAAGGAATTCATATAGACAACAACCCCAGATTCTCAGTGGGGTATGTGAAACATCTGTATTCAAACAGACACTATTTTTTCAATAAAGATGCCTGTATTAGACTCTGTACCAGTATAAGAAACTGTTGATCAACTGATTATTATAAATTTAATTCTCAAGGTTATTACTGAAAATATCAGTTAGCAAAGGACTCAAGGATTTCCCATTATTGAAACGGAAATAAAATATTTTATCAAAGACATGACTGATAAAAAATTGTCAAGAAAGAACGTCTGCAAGAATATTTCGGAGTTATCGACATCACCTTCCGTGGTCAAATCAAATATATAAAGATTCCCTTATCAGTTGCGATTGCCGAAATTTTCAAGGTTCACTTATAATATGTATGTAAACTTTGGAGTAATCTACCACACAAAACTAAATATACATACATTTTTCTCAGCTATAAAGCGTCTTACTATGCGACGTCGTCTTATCTTATCAGAACTGAAATTAGGGATAGAGTTCAATGCCTTCTATTTTCATATTTAGCGAATAAAAATAATCGTGACTACTTGATTATGTTTACTGGAACTCAGTGGCGTACTAAAAAATTGAATTGAAATTATTTTTCAAGGTGGCCCAAGATCTGGACTGATGGGAAGTCTATTAGAATATCCCAGAATATCCATATATTGAAATATATTTTCAGAATATGATATAGGGAATTTGCTTCTGTGAGCATATATGTTTATTATTCTATATTAATTGATTGTAATAATTTTTCTATTTGAAAATATTTTCAGAAAAGGTTAGTGTTTAGAAAATACGCCCCCCCCCCACTGAGCTACCCACTTGTATTGTTTCTTGATAGAGCAAATTCATTAAAAGTAAATAGTAAAAACAAAACTCTGGTGGGAGAAACTCTCAGTGTCAAAAATCTTATGTCATTGCTGACGACTATTGAAATGTTTCATTTAATTATAATATAACGGTCATGTAATGTAACGTAGCGCTAATAACCGTAGTGCTTGATGCGGTCATTTTGACAAAAATAACTTCGGTGATTTTTAGATTGGGAATACTTGTATGAGTTTATTCATTACTCTTCTTTTGTCGGTGTCAACTGCAAAATGATGTTTTTGTCTCAAGTCTTACATTGATCAGACGGAAAAAAACCTTTACTTTATTTTCTATTCATGACCATGATATATTACATTTGGTACCTGATCAGTATTGATAACGTCTAAGAGAGATAATTCTGTGAACTGATCACTAAAAGTTATTACTATTGAGTAATAACTTTTAGTATTATTCGTGTTGAATAGGAAAACACGTGTTGCAGTTTTATAAACTTCAATATGAAAACGTGTTGAATATCTAGAGTAACGAAAGCTAGAGCTTCTTGGTTGACGTTTCCTATTGAACAGATGATGAAGGAGAGAAATAAAGCATTGAAAAACTACAGGAAAACAAAATCTGATATTCATTTGCGAGCATATAGAGAACTTCGCGACTTCACAAGTCAATCTATAAAAAGAGAGAAAGGAGCTTCTTTTCTTCATCAATTCAATAATGTCACCTCCAAAGGAAAACATCATCTAATGGAACCAGGTGAAATTAATGAGTTTTTCATTGAATTCATCTCACCGAGCCAACCCCATCAAGACGTCATGAATTTTGCATCACAGACTCTGAATATTCCCACATTTCAATTTGGAGAGGTGGATGACTTTGTTTACAAAACAATTTTTCACATCAAAACCAATGCCAAGGGATGTGATGGACTCAATGTGAAACTTATTAAACTGTGCTGTCCTCATATATTACTCACATAGTGAATTTCTGTTTAACTTAAAATAAATGGCCAGCAATGTGGAAAAATACTCTCGTTAAAGTATTACCTAAGCAGAAAAAACCAAACGAATTCAAAGATCTAAGAGCAATAAGTATATTGCCAACTTTGTCGAAAGTTCTAGAGAAAGCTATGGAAACACAAATCAAGTCTCATCTAAGTAGCCACTCTTTATTACCATCAATTCAATTCGGTTTCCGTAAGGGTTATGGCTATACGACAGCACTTCTCCACATCACTGATGATATCCTAAGAGCTACGGATCAAGTTCAGTGCACACTGCTAGTTTTACTCGATTTTAGTCGTGCTTTCGACACAATTAATTATGATTTATTACTCAACATATTACATTACAAAGGTTTTTCAGAAAATTCACGAGTGCTAATAGGCAATTATCTCAAGAATAGGCAGCAAAAAGTTGTTCTCGAAGATAAGAGCTCTGGATATTTGAAACTCAAGTCAGGTGTACCACAGGGATCTATACTGGGGCCTCTTCTGTTTACTGTAGACTCCTCTCATCTGGTGACTGGAATAAAAGCCTGCAATATTTGCAGGCTTTTCTAAAAATGATTTTTTCTCTTTTTTTTTAGGTTTTAGCAAAATATGTTTTTTTTTGTACCATTACACAAGGTTGTTGGGGTTGAGTGGAAGAATGTTTTCTGTCATGTTTACATAACATAAAATAAACTTCGCCCTTTATTTCTATATGTAAACCTTGATTTATAATATTTATTGTATTTTTTTTTGAATGTGGACATAATAAAGACGATTAATATTATCTAGACCTCTAAATAGCCGCATTACTTCTCATAAGAGCGACTGTAGACGAAATGTTAATTCTTGTGCGTTAGTAGAACATGTTAATTCGGAGGATCATAGAATGAATTTTGAAAATCCACAATTTCAGATAGAGAAATCAATAAAACTAAAACAATATTTTTAAAAATGATACACATAAACCACGAAGAACACTCAATGAATAAAAGAACCGAAATGTACACATACCTACTAAAATATGACAAAGAGAATGAAAGATCTAGTAGTATTCAGAATTTGCCCATTTGACATTGTCGATCAAATTTTGATAACTTTCATGATTTCATGTTTTTTTATCCGTTTTAAAGTCATTCTATATTTTATTCTCGTAAACGATAAGAGATAGAGTGTCGGTTAAATTGTGGCAGAGTTACGTATTTCCTATTGAATGATGTAAAAAAATCGAATATAGCTCTATTGGTTCTGGAGATATACAGGAAAAACCAAAAAGTCCCAAATTATTTTTTTGCCTGTATCTTCTTTATTCGCAGACATATTGAAAATCTGTCCACATTTTGCTATTGGCACTTAATGTGGGCTATCAGAATATATCCATGAATCTTTTGTACAGGATGTCCTATAAGGA
>WOGR01009824.1:0-11169 GCA_015342045.1 Leptinotarsa lineolata | reverse complement strand
TTACCTTTAATCCTATCGTGCCCTCTAACCCACCTAAGGATAATATTGTTCTCTACCGAGGCGTTGTCTAAGTCTTGGTGGCACTCTAGTACTAGCCCTGAGGTAACACGTTGTCTGTTCAAGGCTCATAGGGCTTGTCTACTGTCAGTGAGATTATTATGAGATTGAGATACCTGTTCTGTTTGAACCACGCTGGTGTTTTTTCCCATTCCCCACTTAATCTTTAGGCTTACTGATCTGAAGTACACTCCACATCCTAAGCCTTCTTCGGTTTTTGAGCCATCTGTATATATTGCATTTACTGCATCTGACTCTGTGAGTTTGTTAAACACAAACCTGGATTCAATTACATTACGGCCAATCGCTGTATTTGATATAATTTTTGGATAGCCGTTGCTTGTAGAACCTTTGGTTTCCATGCGATGGCTCCGTACGTTAACATGGGTCTTATAATTGCAGTGTAGATCCAGGTGACCACACGGGGTGAAAGACCCCATGTGCGTCCCACTATTCTGCGGCACTGCTCATAAGCCAAATATGCTCTTTTTGCTTGATACTGTAGGTGAAAGTTTCATGTTAGCTTCCTGTCGAGGGTAATACTAAGGTATTTCACCTCTTCAGAGAAGTTTAGTTTGCTTTTGAAGATTTCGGGAGGCTTTAGACCCGAAAACTTCTTTTCCTGGTGAAAAGGACCATCTCAGTCTTCTTGGGATTGATCGACAGTGAGTGTTCCTCACAACATGTTTCTATTAATTTGAGCCCATCCTGCGTTCTATGGCACAGTGTGTTTACAAATCTACCGGTCTGCAAGATAACTATGTCATCTGCATATGCAATTGTGTAGAATCCATAATTGTGGAGGTGGTTATTCAGGGTATCCAGGACTATGTTCCAAAAAAGGGGTGATAAGACCCCTCCCTCCGGACATCCCCTTATGACCTGTCCTCTCACTGCAATGTCTTCTACATTGATACTTATTGCTCTACTAGAGAGCATCTTGAGTGTCCATTCTCACACTACCAGGGGTAAATTCCTGGAGTTAAGTTGCTGGGTAATTGTTGGAAAGGTTGTTTCATCAAACGCTCCTTCGATATCTATGAATATACCCAGGATGGACTCTTTGTTGTCCAATTACTTCCTAGTTATTTTTCAAGGAAAATTACTACCCACACCCACTATTCACTCACATCCACTATTCTCGGTGTACAATCCACAATGGATATTTCCGGCAGCATCTTATTGAACTTATCTTGAAACAAAAAAACATTAACTAAGCTTCTGGTCCAGATGAAATATACGCCATTTTACTTAAAAGTTAACCAATCAACTTGCACAAGTGCTTTGTAGGCTCGACAACCTGTCCTACAAAAAAAACAAAAAAAAACGATGATCTGAGGAAGCTTAGTAGGAACGAAATTCCTTACGCTCTCGCCTGTCGTAACATGTTTGAAAAAACTAAAAGAAGGATATATAATAAATACATAATAAATGTAGGAATTGACTTTTTTCCTACTCGCTTTCCTATATCAAATTAATCCCTGTGATTCTCCGACCAAGGAGATTGCAACGGAGTTATCAAGTACGTACTCCATATGATGTGCATCTACTTCCAACTTGGTCTTTGGTACTATACCAATATTTCGATGCACTACAATCTACGTCTGACTGAAAAACGGCAATTTCACGAATTTGATGCGTTTCCCTCTCTATATTTTCATTACACCATTGTGGTTTTTGATGACCCATTTACTGATCTGGCCTCATGTCATAGATTTTGGTACCCCCACGGCTGGTTCAGGGCAAATATACAGAGTTGATGATCCGTGTCTTGCAACTTTCTGGTTGGGCATTACTTCAAGAGAGTACTGTCGCCTGACTCATGTGGAGATTGTGGTGGTTGTTCGTCGGCCCGATCTGCTTCTTTGGTACAGTCTGCTAGACATTCTCGCCGAACTGACCAGTTGCAAAAGCCTGACGAGTGGACAAGAAGTTTGGTGTATCATGGGGCTTATCCTGTGCTCTTCAGTATCAGGTGCATGATCTGGAACAGCTTATTTTTCCATGTATCCTAGTCAACAGTCTCTATTGTGTTCTAAAGTTCTTGTGCTGATCGGACGCCTGGTTGTGCCGATATATACTCTGCCATATGAATATGGATTGCGGTAAATCCCTGGGTTCGATGAGGTCTTCTCTTTCCTTTGCCAATCTTAGGTAGTGCTGTATTTTCTTGATGGGCTTGTGATTTTGTATATTCAATGAGGCGACCAATCTTTTCGGTTACTTCTGTAATGAAGGGTAAAAAGGTTTTTGTCTTCAGTTTCTGCTCTGGTTTCTATTCAGGATTAATTTTCGTTGCTTTCTCGATATTCTATTTGCAGTATCAATTTGTAAGGAAAAACTTTCTAAGGTGTTTTGTTCTTATTTTAGATTGTGTGGAGCGCAGAACATTTTCTTTCATTTCATCAATTTCATAAATATTCCCCACTTCTGATTGGGGTAGTGGTTCGAGCGTACATTTAGCTCACAGTATAGGTTGCCTTTCTACATACTTTGTGATCTAAGTGGCCTGCGGTCTTTGTCACTAGAACATCCACGAATGCTAATTGTCTGTCCACCTTGATCTCCATCGTGAACGGTTTTCCTGGGTGTTGACTGTTAACAGATATACCAGGAAGTCGTTTAGACTAATGTTTCCAGAACAAATGTATCGTTGACATACTACAGGTTTCAGGTTTGATGATTCTATTGCTTTCTGTTCGAAGTACTTCATGTTATAGGTTAGCTACAATAGGACTAAGGGGACTTCCTATGACTACTCCATCCAGTTGTTATAGAAATCGCGTTCCAAAAAAAAACAACCTTCTGCTCGGTCTGATGTGAATAAACCCCTGATTAGTTCTAGCTAACTAGTATATCTACCTGCTCTAACCTAATTCCTTTGATTTTTTGAATTAAGTGTTCTGCAGTCCTGAGCATTTCAGCATTTCAATATTTATTCTGTCATTACTGCAGTGGCAGTACCTTCGTATACAAGAAGGATGATTATCTTGCGGTCGGCATTCAATGTTTTGATAGTCAGTTGTTCCCTAGACAAATTTCTGGCTCTCATTTGACGTTTTATCAGATTGCTGCTCTGGCGAAATGAACATTATGATTGTTTGCCGTATATTTTTTTAATTAGCGAATTGTATGCCGTTCACTATAACGATATGTATGTCCCCACTTAGCAAAGATCTCGAAATATAAACTTCGAGTTATAAAAAGTCACATAAATCTGGTTCAAAAATTCACAACGTATTCCGCACTAAGTTACTGTCTAGGTATTGGAATTCGAAATATACAATAACAAACCGCCAGCTTTAATTTATCCATTCCAACATTTTTTTTGGTTAGTCAATATTGGCAAGTTTGTCTGGCATCTCGAGCTTGCCAGGTCCCATTAGAAAATATAGTTTTATGAGGTGTCTGTGTGTAGGATGATTACGATAATAATCAAACCAATGAACTGTGGACAGGGTCGTTGTTAGAAAAACTATGCAGGCCAGGCGACAAGGTCTCCGCGCCAGATGGTGAGTTCTAGTAATTTGAGCGCGTTGTCTTATGTAAACTACACATCATCACAGTGCAGTTATTATTTCATTCTCAATTACAACAATCTGAATCAGATTTGATAAACTTTACCACCCAACAAGTATTTGAAATCGTTCCTAAAATACAACAACGGGCACTGACTTTAAATCTTAATTACTCGATATCCATTTGTTGGGTTGTTGTGGACCAAATAACGGTAGCCGATTGTGTTGGCGTGGGTGGTTTGCTCCACTCACTCAATCGACCGCTCTGAGAACCGGTGGTTCAAGCCGCGAGGCCGGACAATCGCACGTTGAAAGGCAAGACCTCGCGAATCCTCAGCTCGCCTAAGTTTGGACTTCTGAGAGTTGTGGTTCATAGAAGGGGCGACAACTGGTTAACGGAAAAACAAATTTTAAAACTTTTAATAAATCCATCTTTCTCTCAGACTAAGATTTCATACATGCAGTCTAGCCACGTTTGAAATCAGTCTAGTATCAGGCACATCATTGTAATCAGGCTCAGGTTGTTGATGTAAATTGTAAAAGAACTGGAAACAATATAGATCTTTGGGGAATACCAGGGTTGATTGTGAAGAAATTCTAAAGAGGGCCCCCCAATGGCTAGTTTGTAAGAGACGATATGTGAGAAGACTTGAGAGACACCAATATAAACGATATGGCAAGCCATAGCATCGAAGTTATATTATTAATTCCTCACGCAAGGCACATTCCTTACAAGGCTTCAGATTTGATCATTTTTTTCGCTTATGATGTTGAATTACAGCTTTTTTCCTAGATTTTCATTGATTATCACCGATAGTTAAGCAACTATTATATAGTCGTTTGAAAAATTTTGCATTATGTTGAACTCGATATGTGTGCAGCTAGAAAACGTTTTTGTAAAACAGATAAAAGAGCCTACAAAATACTGGTGCGAATTATTCATTGGCCAATTTTGAAAAACGATGACATGTACTTCAACAGAACCATAAGCTTTGTAATTGAGCTGTTTCTGAATTCGGAAAAGGCGATGGCATCTCACCTTACGAAGGCGCCATCTATGGAATCGACTGAAAAGTCGAATATTAATGATAAACGAGGTTACGAAGGCGGTCCACTTACTCTTGCTTATCGGAGGTAATTAAGAGTTTCTAAAAGATTTGCTTTCTGTCCTTGTCTGCAGCTGTCACAGCAAAACAACTATTTGAAATCGGCAATAAGGCCTATATCGAAACAGCGCTGTCGTGATGGAACATGGATGCTTTGGGAAAGAAAGGTTTTGGATTTCTGCTTCTCGCTTTTTACAAAACAAATGTGGGAATCTTTCAAAGGACGGAAGAAAACTATAAATTTCAAAATTAACTCTATACAAAGATGTATGGATCATGCAGATAAGTAACTTTTAGATACAAACTGGAAGGAAAGCCCGCGTAAGTTTTTCAAAGCACTGATTTCCGGAGAATGTTGACCCTAAGAGCGCTATAATGCATTATTTTTCTGTTTCCACATTTGAAACCTCAAATAGCCGACATGGCAGGGAAACGATATCTTGAAATCTTCATGCCATTGTCTACTCCTTTCACGAGTACATGGTGGTATATTGAAAATTGAAAGTTTCAAGAAAATATTTTCAGATCTTTATGAATTTATTTCAGGCTGATGAACTGGATTCAAACAAAACTTCCGGAGTTGCCAATAAGAAATTTTACAACAGACTGGAACGACGGAAAGGCAGTAGGAGCCTTGGTTGATGCAGTTGCACCAGGACTGTGTCCTGATTGGCCGGTAAGTAATCGCAATATCCTACTGTCCCTCTTTCTGAATAATGAAAAATAATAATAATGATATAGTAGTGCAGATATTTGGAATTCACGAATTATGACCCACAGCCTTAGTCTTATTAAAGGCCAATAATATATCTTCAGCAATTAAGAACGAGACCAAAAAATTATTGCTCCTTTACAAGAAACACATCTAGTAATTAAAGGTCACCAATTATACGTATAACCCTTGTCACTTTAACAGAAAGTCTGAGTAATTAATGTTTGATGCACATGAAACAAACGAATTCGTTGCCCTGAAGAAGAATTCAATTAAATTCGAAATGTTGACAAGAAAACATTTTTTTTTAATTGGTACTCTCACCCAACCAACCTTTTTTCAGATATATAGTTATTTTTATTTTACTGTGCATCTGCCTGTAGGAAACTGTATGCATTGAAGTGTTCTATTTGTTTCATAGGACTGGGATTCCAGAGAGGGTGTCAAAAATGCATCAGAAGCCATGGGTTTGGCTGACGACTGGTTGAATATTCCACAGCTGATTAAACCAGAAGAAATTGTCAATCCAAATATTGATGAACAATCTATGATGACTTATTTGTCACAGTATCCTAACGCTAAAATTAAACCTGGAGCACCTCTTAGGCCTCGTACGAATGTAAATAAGTAAGTTGATCTAATACTACCTAGAGGATATATTTCACAAAATGGGTTCGCCTTCAGAGTATTTTATGATTGAGATGTCATTCGATTCGTAATTTCGCCCAGTTATTTACGATTTGAGCAAAGTAGCTCAAAAATAGTTTGAATCAGATAATTCAGTTAAACAACAAAAGAGTGATTCGTTTTTCAAATAGCTCAGAAATTCAGAACAGACAATTCTCGCCTCCCGAAACTGTAGGACTAATGTTTATATGAGTGTACGTATTTTTCCCGAAGGTTAGGCTGGTCTGGCCCAGTCTTCAAGGCCCCGATACATTCGGTAGGGCGCGCCAGCATTATCAACCAACGACCAATCCCCACACTGTGGGGTAAGTGATCATTGGATCCGAGAATCATGTGCCCTGAGCAAGCGCAGTGAGCCAACAATGACAGCCTTCTGCATCTGTCCGGCTAAGATTTCTGCCTCAGTGCGGCAAGCCGGTATGTTTTTAAGAATCGAGAGTAGATGAGCATCATTCCACCAAGCACTCCAATAAGCACAACAACCATCCTAACAGAGTAGTTGGGATAGAGTCTGCGGAGTTCGAAGAAAAAATCTCGATATTTCCTCCGCTTTTCCCCCTCTTTTCGGACGATATTCGTCTCACCCTGAGCTGAAAACTCAAATTAAAAATTGCTCTGGGGGAAATTATGAATTAAATGATATCTCAATACTAAGACTATATTAATAATGAAGACCATGTTTGTGGGGTGGAGTAATGGTTTGAGGGGCTTAGTAAACTTCCTCAATCTGATATTACAGTGTATAAATTTGAAAACTTAGCACCCCTTCAGGAAGTGACACGAAAATTTGAAGAGATACTTTTCAATTCAAATTTCAAAAGGGTTACTTTCAAAGAGTATTTTAGCCCTTGTGATTCAATATCCCAAGAGGGGTGAAATTCTATTTCTACAGATACCCTTATTCATTATTTTTTGCCCAACAGTTTTCAGAATATCGATTTGAAAGCTACAGAAATACCGTCGCAGGGAGGTACTTTTGTCTTACCAGATTTACGATATCGCTACAAGTTTTACTGTCGGTGTGTTGTTGAACAAGTAATAAAAGAATATTCATCTAACCTGATAATCTATACTAAAAAAAAAAAATCATACTAATCATAGCCTGCCTTAACCCTTTATTATCTGTTGTAAGGCAATGATACTCAATAAATTTTTATTTCGATCCGGTATACTGTTTTCTTTTCATGATGGACAGAGACACGTGCATATATACACTCACAGAAGTTTTAATCAGTATATAAAATATGAAAATTGTCCAATGTGTCTATTATATCTTGAACAGTACATCTCTTGAAATCCTAATTATTACGTATTAGCGTAACTTTTGAAATATATCGTACGATGTAACAAAGTGGAAAGATAATGTAACATTTTGGCATTTCGTCTAAAATATATAGCCGCGATGTAATAAAGTGACATTTGCATTGTCACCTTTGGTGATGTCAATACCACAGATGTCTCCTTATAGCATGCCTACCTCTTAACGTAACGTCTTTTCAAAATATCGGTGCTTGTTAGGTATCGATGATTGATTTCCAATTATTGCAGACAGCCTTCTTTTTTGCTACTTTTTTCAGAAGATTCTAAAATTTTTCAAACTGACACGCTGTGTGAGTTAATTTGAAACATGTAGAATGCAGCAAGTGTTAACTGATTTTTTGAAGTATAACTCGTTTCATTACCTCACCAACTTTTCAGGATAAAAGTTTACTCTTTAGAGCATAAAGTCTTTGTTAACGTTAACTTTTCAGATTGCGGAAGTTTCAGCTCATAATTACACCAAATCACACAATGGTTGCTTTCTATTGGACTATGGATTTGGAATCAAGGGTTATTTTTAAAAACGAATAAGCTAACACATTTTTTTCAGAGTAAGAGTGTATGGTCCTGGCATTGAACCCAGTGGTCCGATGGTCGGAGCCCCAGCAGTATTCACCGTAGAAACTTTCTCTGCTGGCAAGGGACAAGTAGAAGTTATTGTACAAAATCCAAGGGGCCAGAAGGAAAATGCCGAAGTGAAATTCAATAATGACAAAAATCTCACATATGCCGTCTCATACACTCCTCAGCTCGAGGGCAACCATACGATATACATCAAATTCGCAGGACGAGACTCACCCAAAAGTCCTTATACCGTCAAAGTCGAAGGTTTCGCTGGAGATGCAAGTAAAGTTACGGCTTCTGGCCCAGGCTTACAACCAGACGGAGTGTTCGTAAATAAATCCACATATTTCGATATTTTCGCTAAAAGTAAGTGGAAAACATACCTTACCGAAGTTACAACATGAAAATAATAATGACACTTATTGTTATAATTAATGGCATACATTTCACTAATTGAAGAAATCTTCTGCATAGAACCAACATAAAGTAGAAAGGCAATGTACTATTTCATAAGTTTTTTCAAAAATGTTCTACTTTGTTTTGATTCCATATTATATATGTTTCTTTAAATAGTAAATTCTGTTACATTCATTACGTCAATATGTATATCTTCGATATTTATATTCATTTCTACGACTTATTTTTGGCCCATCTCAAAAATGTGTCTGTGAACTGAATATGATACATATGTAGGAGTATAGGTAGCTTATTACTGGATTTTTTCCAGACGCAGGACAAGGTGTACCTGAAGTTATGATTTTAGACCCTTCCCACAACAAAAACAGCGTTCCTGTCTCAATAAAGCCAACTTCCCCAGACACTTGGAGATGTAGTTATGTATCTCCCATCCTTGGTCAACATTCCGTTAATATATTTTTTGCTGGAAAACCCATTCCAAATAGCCCCTTTGGCGTTAAGGTAGCACCTGCCTCAGACGCGAAGAAGGTGAAAGCCAGCGGTCGGGGTCTACAACCCGATGGCGTCCGAGTCAAAGATGAAGCGGATTTCAAGATTCACACAGATGGCGCTGGCGAAGGAGTTCCTGAAATTCAGATCATCGGCCCAGAAGGAGTACATCAAAAATGTATTATAAAGAGAATCGATGAACACACGTATTACGCATCTTACACACCCCTGAAAGAAGGGAGGTATATTGTAATGATAAAGTTCGCAGGAAACGAAATTCACAAATCTCCTTTCGAAGTTAACGTAGGTCCTTATAAAGAAACTGCCATCAGAGCCTATGGACCTGGTCTTGTAGGGGGTGTTATCAACTACCCAGCGTTATTCACTGTTGAAACTAATGGCGAAACTGGTGCCTTAGGTTTTAGTATCCAAGGTCCGTCTCAAGCGCAGATCGATTGTACCGACAACGGTGATGGTTCAGCAGATGTTAGGTACATTCCGACAGCTCCTGGTGAATACGCTGTCCATATCTTGTGTGACACCGAAGACATTCCTCGTAGTCCCTATATTGCGCAAATTTTACCTAATACAGATTACTACCCCGAGAAAGTAGAAGTTCACGGTCCCGGAGTGGAAGGCAGTGGGGTACAAACACACGTACCAGCAAAATTCATTGTAGATACAAGGAAAGCAGGATCTGCACCTCTAGAAGTTAAGGTAGGTTAGGTTAGGGCGAAAGTAAGTGGTTTATTCGAACCTCCACTCCAATCCGCAATGGTTTATTATTGATCACACCAATTCAAACTCTACGAAGTAAGTTCAGTTAACGTAGCCTATTAGTTTGAAAGTCCGATGGCTTGTTGAAACTGCCAAACACTGAAAACTTTATTCGCTTCGCGGCGAGGCTGGCATAAAATATTTAGTCTGATGTTTTATCATCTTGCAAATCATGAATGCATGCCGGATCTTTCGAAAATCCGTAAATCGTTATATGATGATACAGATAACGGATCCCTGTATGTAGGCTTGTTAGTCAATATCTCTGCTGTAGAAAAACAATTATTTGTTGACATTGGTAGAAAGTATTATGTAATACCTAGCCCCGGTAGATGTTGCCAGAACTCCAAAACCCTTCTTGCAGTCAAAGTATTCAGTGTATGTTTGGCATAACTGAAGCGATACCAATGACGGATTATGGTCCGCTAAAACCGCTTGGGGCTGCCTCCCTTGTGAAGAGGTCAGCAGCTGCATTACGTTCCAGGCCGGTGTGGCCAGAAATCATGATCAAAGGCAGTTTATCAAGTCTTTTTTGGCAATTCACTACCAATTTTTTAGATGTTAATCAGTGGAAGCCAAGTACTTCCAGAGCCGCTTTTGTCTATCAGAAAATGTTTCTGTTGCTTTATGCCTGAGGTTGTTTTCCACCATATCTAGACACATGATACATAAATCAATGGCGTAGATTTTCGCCTGAAATACGGTCGCATGGATCCGTAGGCAGGCTGTCCTTGGTCTGCGACTGTATATACCAGAATCTGAAGATGTTTTTTGATCCAGATAAGAAACATATGGCTCTGTTGCACAAACGGAAAGTTCTCTGTTTCTTCAAAGAATAAATTTCGTCACAGAACTTTGCATGATTTTCATTAAATCTTCCATTCTATAGAAGAGAAAATCTGTAATTTTTACATTTGTTTTTTTTTCAAATGCAGGTTAGTGATGCGAACTCCAATAATGTAAATGTAAAGTTAGTTGAAAAGTCTGATGGCATCGTCGAAGGTACTTATACACCAATCACTGGAAACCGTCACACGGTTCAAGTGAATTATGGTGGGGTGGCTGTGAATAACTCTCCATTTAGAGTGTTTATTGAAGAACCTATTGATGCTTCAAAAGTGCAATATTTCGGACCAGGAATAGAAGATGGAGTCAAACCCAATATTCCAACACACTTCAATATCGATGCCAGGTGAGAAACATCTCTATTTATATAAAAGAAAGTCGTGTTAGTTACACTATTTATAACTCAAGAATGGCTTTACCGATATGGCTGAGAATTGGTGGGGAGGTAGCTTAGAACCAGGAGAAGGATATAGGATACTTTTTATCCCGTAAAAAAGAAAATGGTAAAAATAATAATAGGAGAACTCAAGACCGGCTGGACCATTTTTAAATATTTTTGTGATTTTCGATTTTTCTTATTCGAGAATAGGGTAATAAGTATTGAAATAAGATAATTTGTCAATAAAAATAATAATAATAAATAATGATAAACTCAAAAATGGCTAGACTAATTTTT
>WOGR01009823.1:0-11169 GCA_015342045.1 Leptinotarsa lineolata | reverse complement strand
TTCAACTGTCTCTTCTACTCCCAGGGAGAATTAGCCATCACTGTGTTATATTCAAATGGAAAGGAGTAGTGTGTGACATCGTCTTTAAAAATATTTTCAATTCTCCATTCAGCAATATAACTCCTTCGCCAATTTTACCATTTTAAAAAACATCGCCACCTTCGCCAATTTTACCTTTTCGAGAGAAACATGGCCGCCTTCGCCAATTTTAGCGTAGATTGGCGAAGTCGCAAAATGTTCTAATACGCAAAATATGGATCCCTCTAGGAAAGAAACAGAGCAGTGCTCCTTCATCACCTGAAGAAAAAAACCTTAAAAAAACGAAAACATTACTCAGATTTTGATAAATAATGATTGATATCAATAGGCAGAATATCAAAATCTTTTGAATTACAGATATAAATTGTTTAGGAGGTAGACGTACTAACATTTGCTGTATGGGGAATCTCTGTAGCCTTTACTGAAAATAGATAACTGATATGATACCTGAACCTGAAAATATTGAGCCAGATGATAAATTACTCTCTCTCTCTCTCTCTCAGCAGGGCATTGCAACATTGAGAATCATTCGAAACCTTTTTGATAACGGAAGTCTTCAGATCAAATGTTCAAACTGACAACCATTTGTTTCTAGACGATAATTAAGGCGTTGCTGAAAGTTATCAACTAGATCTTGAATGGTTTCGGGAGTGATACGTTCTATTTTTTCTCTAATTCTGATTTGCAAACTTTCATCATTGTTTGGTCTATTGACGTAAACTTCCGATTTAAGGTAACCCCACAAAAAGTAGTCAAGCGGTGTCATGTCTGGAGAACGGGCTGGTCACTCTATGGCACCTCGTCTACCAATCCATCTGTTGGGAAAAACTTCATTCAGATATGCACTAACGTCAGCTGCAAAATGTGGTGGAGCACCATCTTGCTGATACTAGATACTCTTATCTATTTGATTCGGATTATCATTATCTGGAAAAAGTCTTCTCAGCGTTGAAACTGACAAATTAGTCAGAAACTCCAAGTAACGTTCACCGGTTATTGTTTCGTTGAAAAAATATGGTTTTAGACAATAGGCTTCAATACCACATCTACGTTTTTTGTGAAGTCTGTTATCTTGGATAGATTTTCACAATCCCCGTCCTCCAGATTGGTAGTCCATCCGGAATTGGGAGGAACAGCAGCAACTGAAAGAAATACATTATAGCAGATCATTTTATTGAGATTTCATTCGTGTTCTGGATGTTACCTTCCATTTATACTGAATAGATACGTTTTAGTCAACAACTCATGACTTCATTCTCAAACATTCTCAACTATATTATAACAAACATAAATATGAGCTCTGGTAATTTATAATTTCACGAAAAATATAGTTGTTCTATTATTGATTTTCTCATTTTGTATATAGATTGTTGAATATAATGCCAAAAAATTGAAATACACTGATCTGTCACTTGGGAGAAGTAAAGAACACTATTTGCACCAGTCCAACTGAGGATGGTACTATCTAATGAAACGCGTTTTGGAAATAAATTCTATGTTGTGACAATTTGTGACAATTATCATAAAATATTTGGAAGTTACTGACACTTATATTGAAACAATCACATCAAAAACAATTGGAAAAATCAGAGGTACCCTTCACAGATTCAAATATCTGAAAAATTATTTAGATGCTGATCATTTGAAAACCATGTATTTTTCACTTGTTTAGTCGCAGCTTGCATATTCAATAATAGGTCTAAGAGAATTGAATGATTGTAACTATATATCACACTTAATTCCTAGGTATTCACATAATAATAATAATAATATAATATATTACAGGGTATGCTTTACATCGTTTTGCAACATAAAATGCATCAATGTCAGACAGATTGTACGAACATCAAAAAAACTATCAGTATGAAGTAGGAATAGAATAATCTCAATATAAAACAGTTTAACAGTAATCCAGATATTCCTGAATCGAATATGGTTCCAAGTCTCTAAGGAAATCCTTCACATATTTTTAAAATTTTTCAAAACTCTCAAAGGATTTGATATTTTGTGGCAATCTATTCAAAAACTTGATTGATGCATATGACGGATGCTTTTCTGTTAGTGTGAGTCTATGAAAAGGAAAACAACTATTTGCATTCCGCAAAGGGTAATTTTGATTCGATCCTGCTTCCAAGAACTTATTTTTATGTTTGAATAAGTACACTATACATTCATAAATGTACAGTGCATGTACTGTCATTATACAATTCTCTTTGAATTTGTCCCGACAAGATTGACGGTACTTCAGTTTGAAGTACCGTCATCCTTTTTTGAATTCCAAATATATTTGAGATGCCACTACAAGATCCCCAGAATAATATACCAAATTTTGTGGATAGTTCAAAAAATTGGCTGAATATATGGTCTTTAATGATTTCTTGTTAAGATAAGTACTAATAATCCTTACATTGTAGCAGATTTGATTCAATTTTTTTTTCTAAATTTATAGTGTAGGTATGCCATTGAAGATGCTCATTGATGTGTATACTCAAAAATTTTGTTGAGGTTTGTACTTTCATTTGATTATTTGCTAAATGAACAGTTGTTGGCGACTCAATTCTTTGTTGAAGGGTTCTTAATAGAATAACTTTGGTTTTGTCTGTGTTGAGAATAAGGCCATTTCTAGAAAACTGGTGTTGTGTTTTTTCAACTGAATGGGATGATTTAGTATTTTTTTTTATTTATTCTCTAATCTCCAGAAGGACAATACAAGTATTGTATAGAAGTAGTCATTTATCTAAAATTAATAGAAAATGAAGATAAGATTCAGTTAGTTATAACATTGTAAATTGTATGTAACAAAACAGTAAATTTGCAGGTATTATAGTCGTTCATCTATAGTAATAGTAGACCGTAAAAGTAAACATTAAAAAGAAATATACATGATAGTACATACTCAATTGTGTAGTACATATATACATAAAATTTTGATAGTTGCAGCTAGAAACCAGTAAATTTGTGTCATCGGCATAATTAGTAATAGTAGCTCCCTCGTCATTTAAAATATCTAAGATGTCGTTCATGAAAATTACAAATAGAATAGGACCTGTTACATTTTCCTGTGGAATGCCTATAGTGTTTCCCTGATATCAGACTTAAACATTTGTCCATTTTTTATAACTTTCGTTCTTTGTTGACGATTTGATAAATATGACTCGACCGTACAGTTCCTCTAATTCCATATTTTTCAAGTTTTTCGAATAAATACGTATGATTAAGACAGTCATATGTCTTAGAGAGGTCTAAGAATATTCCAAAAAGCATTTCGTCATTTTCAAATGACTCGATAATGTTTTCAGTAGACTGTATGATTGCTGTGTCCGTTGATCTTCCTTTAATATATACGTGTTGAGTTGGGTTCAAGAGATGACAATGTTTCATGAAGTTAATTGATCTATCACACATCGACATTTCAAAAAAATGGCAAGACACTTATAGGCCTATAATTTTCAAACAATTCGCAATCTCCTTTTTTGTATATTGGTGTTATGAGAGCTAGTTTTAGTTGTTGAGGAAAAATTCCATATTTGAACGAGTTATTCATTATATAGCAAATTATTTTGGAAATATTCTCTATGCATATTTTCATCAGACTTACTGGTATTTCGTCATTCCCACACGTGTGTTTGTTTTTTATTTTCCGTCCTGAAAAATCAGTTCGGAGGAAAATACGAAAAAAAAATTCTGAAAAGTTGAATGACCAAACAGAGCATAATGGGAATTCTCCAAAAGTATGGATATATCCCCACGAGGTATTGTCTGACTTTACAGAAGTGTGTATATGGATATTTCTGAAGAAAAGAACAGGAAATGACAATGATTTTATTGTCGAAAATATGAAGAAGCAACCAATGTTTGAAATCTATTTGGTTTCAACAGATTTCAAGTATAAAAAATTATGAAGGCCCAGAGTGTCTGGGCCTTCTATATCGAGAGGGGTCGTCTAGGACCACCTTACACCTTGAGAAGCCTCTTATTCTCTATATTTGAGTTCTCTTTCTATCCCATAGATGGCGTCTTTGTAAGGAGAGATATCATCGACATTACTCAGGGTTGTCCTTTAAAGGACAATCGAGTCCAGTAGCGCATGTGTGGGTCGAAACAGCGCTGTCTGGTCAGTGGCGTAGCGTGGGTTTCGACCGGAAACTATACTCTAAAATGAGAACAGTAGAGTATCTTTATTATGTTATGACTGAAGTCTTTTACATATCCTGAAGGTGAAGCCTAACATTTTATAAGCTTTTGCTGTGATTTAATTAATGTGTTTAGAAAAAGTGAGTTTGGAGTTAAATTTTATTCCTAGGTCTTTTATCTCATTGACACGTGTTAGTTTATTACCAATGATTTCCTTTAGAAATTTGGTAGAGGTTTTCATCCGAGTTGACACTAGTGGCCTAAGTTCTCTATATCTTCTTGCAAAAGGTTCACATGGCGAAATAATTTCAGATCTTTAGTAAATAATGAAAATTTGGAATTTCTAGTTGAAGATTACAAATAAAATAAAGAAAAGTGGACCGGAATGTGACCCTTGTGGTACTCCAGAAGATATCAATTTGGATGCTAGGATGTCATGGTTGACCGTATCAAAAGCCTTGGAAGTCATCCTGCAATTTATTTTCAGAATTTAATAGAATATAGTTTTGATTCAGTAATAAATTTGTGTTGGTTGATCTTCTCTGTATGAAGCCATGCTGTTGATCGTTGATTATATTTTTGCACATCCAAGAGACATTTTTTGTTAGAAAATAATCCAATACTTTAGGCATTTCTGATTGCATGCAAATTGCTCTATAATTTTCAATATAGCCGATACTTGATGAGAATCCATATTAAAACTCATTAATACAGTTTATTGTATCATTTTCACTATAAAATTTATGGTAGGAATCATACAATAAACTGTATTAATAAGTTTTTTTCAATATCTTTCTTCCCGATTTAAAAATGGGTCTTAAGAAGCTGCTCTGAATCGGGGAAAATCCCCGATTCAGAGCAGCAGTGATTCTGACTTCAAATGACTATATTGAGATACAAATGAATAGTCTCTAGTGAATTGTATATTTTATTGATAACGCTATTCAAATTATTATTCCCAATAGTTATTAATTGCAAAGTTCATAGTTTACTTTTTCAAAGGCAGGGCTTCTTTGGATAAACTTTGAATGTTCTTAAATATTTCATATTGTAATCAAGTTGATATTTTCTAATAAACGAGAACTTTTTTGCAGGATTTCAAATTATTAAAAAAAAAAAACTATCCTTGAATTGGTTCCAAGGTGGACAGCACATCCCTATTTTTATTGAGGTAATACATTCATTACAATGTATGGAATTCATTAAATTATGATTAAAACTATAAAAAACATAACAAAAAAATTGTTTACATCCATTACTTCCACAACTGCTTCAGTGTCTTTCTTGAGGCTAGATACTTCGTAACATAAGATCCTACAATAAGTCCTGTTAGCACTATAACGATCATCATGTGATCAAAATCCTCCTTCAGCACATCGAAAGTCTTGGAGGGTGCCACCCTTGTGTAAAATATGTCCAAACCGTGCACTAAAACATGACTTGTACTCTCTAACCTAGCAGGGGCAACTTCTATACCGCGAATCCTCCCTATCGACTGGTTGTAATTTATTACTGCTTCACCAGGAAGAGGAATTTCAGGCATGTAAGGAATACAGCTCTCCTCCGGCCCGCAGGGAATGTCATTGAATCTCGGTTGGAGCAGCAGCCAAGGAATTTCGCTCACTGATCCTCCGCTTAGAGCCATCAATAGGAATTTGTTCGTGATACCTCTTTCTGTTAAGGTTACTGCCAGTTTGAGTGGGTTCGCTGGCAAAATGTAGCTTTGAGTCTGAATGTGCGGCAGGAGGCTAACTGCGTGAGAGCTGAAGACGGTGCTGTTGCTCTGGACGTGACCCTCGTAAAGTTCTGCAGACACAACCTCAGTCCTGCGGAAACGCTCGCTGAAATAAGAGTACACCAACCAGTTCTCGGAATGCACGAGATGCACAGGCCCTTTCGCTCTTTTATGCGAAGTGGAGTAGAGTATCAAACCACTGACGCCATCTATGAGATAAATGCTGAGTACACGCTTGTGTACAGGATCATCTGCTAAGGTGGCGATGGCCACTAAATTGGGGTTGACATACTTGTAATAAACAGACCGATCTGGCAGAACTCTTCCCTGAGAGTGGACTCTCTCATTTGGATGCTTCGCCCCAATAGCTACAATTTTGGAGGAAGGAAGGCTGACTTGCCAAGTTGGAGTTAACAAAAGGGAGTTCCCGGTGCTGTGGTGGAAGCTGAAGCCTTTCAAGGAGTTCTCGACTGTGTCAACTAAGTAAATGTAAGTCTGTGGAATGTGTTTAGTGATGAGCGACTTTGCGGATGAGGGGTGGATGGACACCTCATTTCTGGGAGAGACCAGCAAAATGGGCTTGATATGGTTTTCATCTTCGTGAGGTAGGAGTACAGCCTGTGATATTCCCTGATCTAGTTGCACGATACCGTTTCGAGAATAGCCTGTTATCGGGTCAAATTCGAACAGAATTCCGTTTCCAGTAGTGGAATCTTCAGCAAGTAGAATACACTGAGCCGGAAGGGGGGCATATCTAGCTGTTCTCTGAACAAACAATAACATTTTTTCCTCTTGCAAAGTTGTGAACGGTTTCACATTTGGCAACCTATAAGTCCAAGCAATGGAGCCTGTCAGGGTATCAATGGCGAAGAGTTTGCCAGCCTTTGTCGCAACAACTATTATCTTATGCAAGCCAAATTCGTCCCTCACTAAACCGCTGCCAGATAAGAGTTGCCCTCCTAAGATGATATTGTACAACTGCTTCGCTTGAGTCGTCAATCTGTGGGCGAGCATGTTCATAACATTGTTGGAACTGGTTTTGAACTCGTTTTCTATTGATGCGTCCAGTTCAGAAACAGGCAACTCCAAGAACTCTGTAGCTACTATGTGACTCAAGGCTTCCTCCCTAGTCCATTTGACTTTACCTTCAGGCAACTTCACGAATACTACAGCATTATCAGATGTACTGAGTAAGAGGTGGGTTACTGCACCTTTGCTGAGGCTTGCAACAATAACAGGAGCACCCAGTCCGAGAGGGTAGTCCAAATCCACTGCTGACAATTCTTCACCAGTCAAGTAGTCTTTGGAAACAACCTTGATCAATTTTCCGGGGTTGTCGCTGGCTTCTAGTTGATGAACTACCAATTTATCCTCATTTCTTACACAAACAGCATTGATCATAATATCAAAAGGTTTAGCAAGGAGGTCATCCTTCTCAATGTGTATCAGCTTGCCACCTTCATTTGTATCCAAAATAAAAGCTGGCGCCTTAGACGTGAAAGCAGATATTTTTACCTTGCCTGCTGCTGCATTTACTAAACTTTGAATGGGCTTTGAGTGAACTATTCTGGTCTTCGAAATGAAATCAACATAATATATCTGTCCAGAGTAATCATCATTTGAAATACACACATAGTATGTTCTTGTAATCACACAGTTTGAGAGATCAGTGATCCAAGGTGCAGATATCTTGACGGTTTTTCCAGTGGGATCGCCACTCAGTAAATGATAGGAAGATATTTCTAAATAAGATCCAACTATGGGTACTGCATGGATAAGTTTTCCATCGAGAACGAGGAATTCAAATGGGGGTAATCTTTCAGTAATCAATGCCCTTTCTGTTAGCAGAGTTCCGCTGTTGATGTCCCACGTACGAACAATCCAATTATTAAGAGATCCAGAAATTGTGAATACATCTCTATCTATGTGTAATAACTTCACGTCATGATCACTGGGATTTTCTAGTAGTTGCCTCCAGATTATTTCACCATTCTTCACGTTTAAAGCCGCTAGAATATTTTCTTCAGTAACCACAATCAATTTCTTTGATTCCAGTTCTGCATACTTTACTTTTCCTATGAAAGACCTTTTCCAGTCAAATTTTCCTACTTGATCTTCATAGAGCGCTGATGACAAATTTAAGAAATATATCAAAACTAAATGCAATATTATCGATCGCGATAAAAAAGCCATTTTATAATTTCCAATGGATATATGCAATGAAATAGTCTAACCTATAAAAGATTATTTCAAATCAAAAAACAGGTAATTAAATTGACATGGAACACGAATTCTATAATTGTTTTATGCCAATGTCATTGATGATTCTATGGAATTGTGTTTACTACTTTTTTTGGAGCTTTGTTTGTCATTGAGTTTCAATCCATATATTTCACCAACAGTGGATTTTCAAGGGGTCCATTGCCGAAGGATACCGGTGCAAAACTCTAGGAAAATAAAGAAACTGCCAGAGAGTGGCATTTCGTAACGAAATTTCTACAAAATATTACTTTTGTTATTTCATTAGAAGTACTCCCAAATTTTCTATTCTCTATTGTAAAAGTATTCTGGAAAGAATGTTCAGATTAGAAGACTGATAGTCAAAAGCGAAGCATTCTTGAGGGTAATCATGTAAAATTTATGAGGGGGGATTTAGCGAAAGGAAAAGTTTGGTTTTTGCCTACGAAGATTTTTATTGAAATTCCTCATGAATTGAAATAATTAACTCTGGTATTTCCAATGAATGATGTAGATAAGTTGTTTGTGTGTTGCTTATTTTGGTTTCAACAAACTACTGAGCTTTTGAAATTTAGCTATAGAAATTGGATAAACCTTTGGGATTTTTTTGAGATGAAATTATTTTTTTGGACTTTCAACTTCTAATAACCTTTGGTATTTGGAATATAGTAGGTGCACATATATGAACCAACCATGTATTCAGAGTAAAATCATCTTCACACACAAAAATTTGTTGATAGACTTACCGACTCGAGTGTATTTCTTTATATCTGAGGCAGTTTCCGAACAAATATTCGAATTACTAAACCTAGATATTTCCACTCCGATATATTTGAAAAAAAAAAACAATTTTGACTAAAACATGGAGACGTTAGTTATTAATCAATTGATGACATTTTCAATGCTGAACTGGATTTGATTATCTTAATTTAGATAATCAAATCCCTTCAGTTTATTAATAGAGTTCTGTAACTTTGTCTCGTTTGATTTATTTTAATAGTGATTTGAATGTTACTTTAAATGTATTTTACTATGTAACCACATTCTTGGCGTGTCAAAATCTTTATGATCAGAAACACAAATAAAGATCTATCTATCATGTTTTACTATGCATTTTAGAAAGATTAAATTTCAGAGTAGTAATAAAACGTGAAAACGCTGCTTTTTGTGTTCGACTGTTGACATTTGACTTATATACTCATATTATGACATTTCAGTTTCAGTGACATTTGGGATGTTGGTTTGGCAGTGACACTTTGACGTTTTATTGTGAATTGGATTGAATAACTTTATTTTTGGATTTGAGGGGAATATATTCCAGACTTGTGTGTCTGTCTTCTTTCAGTTAATATTAATTTATCGTCCAATTCATTTACTAAATTAATTTTTATCGAAAGCAACGTGAAAATGAATGCAATGAAATATTCTCTAGTGCATCGTCCATTGATCAGCTGAATATATACGGGATCATCTAGTAAAATCGGGAAAATAGTTATACATATACCGTGACACAGGAAGTTCTGGTTAGCTGGACATTGGACACTAGTGAATTTATTTTAGTGCTCTCGTGAACTGGCACAGTGATAGTTCGCCTCCGCGAAGTTAATTGAAACAATCTCTTATTATTATTGTTGGTGAGATTGCTGAAAGTGCCAATTGTACGACCCACTCCATCCATATAAAAACGAAAATGGTAAGTAGTCAATTATATACTTTAAGCCTGCTAAAAACGGCATAATTGCTAAGAATAACCCAAATTATCCAAATATGTATGGGACAAACACACTTGAATATGATTCTTAATCTTGTGTTTTTAGATACTGATTCAAATTAAAATATTTTACATTTGCTTTGTTTTTGAGTACTCTCCTTTAGGTGGTTAGTTAATTTTTGCTTATTATTGGGGTTAGTCACCAGTTTTGTCTGGTTTGTACAATGCAGGAGGTAAGGAAACAGAGAGGTAATTTGTTTATATTATATCTCTCTTAGAATTTATGGGCTACCATTGTATTCATTACTTTTATTATTATTCTGCTCGACAATGTATCAATAATAATTAACAATTCATGAGAATCAGATTATTATTATTTATTACCTGCAATTCATTTCTATTTTGTATAGTGACTCATAGTTTATATTTCCTCACTGTAGGTATTAGTGTTTATTTATTATTTTCATTATAAATACTTACCTATTTGAGATTAGTTATTTTCGAATTTGAAACTTTAATTTCAGTTGAATTACATAATGTTATGTCTCATTTGTTATTTCACAAAATTACCACAAACCTGCACTTCACGTCTTACTCTTAAAATAAAATAACTTCTGTTCTCTTCAGTTATTCGGTGAATAAAAAAATTAAAGCTCTACTCTACAGAATTGCAGGTTGCTGCATTCTAAACCATTTGTTAGGTTATGTTAGATAATGTCAACAAAGTAATAATGTAATACAAGCATTTTTCCCAATCACCAGAAATGAAAAGAAAACTTTGAAGGTGGAAAAAATGACACACATCGGAAAATGAAAAGGAAACACAGCCGACTTTTCATAGTTGTCCTTAAAAAATGTTTGGATTAATTTTTAATACGACCCGTATTTTCACTTTAGGCACTTCAACCCTTTCACGGGGTGCGATCTAACCCTCTCTTAAATCCAGAATGGAATTAGGGGTTAAGTGATAAGTCCTTTGAAATAATCTCAAACCTACTTCTTCTTCCAATAGTTCGAATTCTTCTCGATCATTGAAGATTGAAGACGTTTTATACACGTTGCCATGGTGAATATGTTACGTCACAATACATTATCAAAATAACAATAGGTATAGTTCCAGTAACTGATAATGTGCGCTCTTAAAGAGTGTCGGCTTTATCAAAGGCCATAAAAATCAATAAAGAAAAATGAACCGCCTGCCAGCTAGTCCACGTGGACTCTAGAATTGGCGGTTCGTATTGGATACTTGTTACTAACCGAGTTTTATGATTGGCTGAAGAGTCGTAAAATTAAATTTGAAATTATGTTACAG
>WOGR01009822.1:0-11169 GCA_015342045.1 Leptinotarsa lineolata | reverse complement strand
TATATATATATTCTTTTACAAAGTAACAGATGTATTTCAAATAGCTTTGGGAAAATGGAACGTACCTGATGGCCATCGCTAATTTGTACGAATCCGATAAGTTACTGACTGATTGGACTCTTCTGTGTTTTATTTCACGCAGTAACTTTTCGGGGTGGACTTTTCAGTTAGCTTTGTTCATTTTTCATGTTGTAGAATGTTATTAATCCAAAAATGCAGTCAATAAAATTAAATTGCGGTTTGATTAAGAAAATATTTTATTCCTCAAGGTTTTTCTCTATGATAAATCCCCCTTCTCCTGACTGAAAGAAACACAAAACCCTTAAAAAATTCTATCGTAATTAACAATCGATCACTTTCGGCAAGAGCATATAGCACTCGTGCTTCCCAGATTGACGCAGCTCATCATCTTCCGTTTTCAATTTTCCATTTCCCTTCGAGTGTTTGTCGTTACAAGTGTTTTCCAAGTCGAAAACAAATCAACCGTCATCAGAAAGCGGCGGTGGCGGCGAGAGGCGGGAAGGGTCTGTTCTCGATGGTCGTAATGATATTGTTTTTATTGTGATTACGATGAGGTCGGTGCATCGCAGCAAGCTGGCCTGAAGCGTTGCTCATTAGAACGCACTTCATCCAGAAGGGCCGAGAACTCTTCAATTGTCTGAACACGACGAGAGAGTCGAGCTTCAAGAGTTTTCGCTCTCTTGTACCCCTCTTCTTCTTCTTTATGTACGCGATGGGATTCTGTCATATATGGTGTTTCGATGACGACAACCTTCACATATGAACAATGAATAATGTTCAAATCGAAAGGGTTATATTTTCAGAAGAGATTCGTTTTTAGAAAATGTTTTTGACTTTCGGCACCTCTCATCTTTATACAAAAAATGTAAGGAACGCCCGAATGAAGAAAAACATCCAATAAATTCAGAATAAATTTTTAACAGAGATGTGTAAATCAAGCATAGAAGGTACTTTCAAATACAAACTGAAAGAAAAATCCCTGTTGAAACAGTTACTTTCAAATTAATATTGAATTATGAAAAGAAAAAATACTTTCGAAACAATTACTTCCGTATGAACATTGAATTATAAGAAAACAACTTCTTACAAGAGGATAATCTGCTACGTTACGTAACGCGATACGGTCCAGTCTGTCTGGCTTCTCTTTCTCCTCACTCTACGATACAGCGATGGCTACTGCTGTGTCTCCGACAAAAAATACTCTCGCCTTCGCATGACTCAGTATTCAGTGTGCGGTCGTGCGATATACTGTTGACAGTGAGCATATAACGTAAAACTATCATTGCTTTTGGAAGTGATTATAAAAAAATTGATGACATTATTAGAATCATTATTGATCTGAATCCTATAAAAGTATCAATTGGCTTATGATGGCTATAATATATGTACATACACAAAATAATCAATAAAAGATTTTAATAATAAATAACCTTTCCTCACCTTATCATATTATAGTTCATAAAATTATGTAATCACCTAAGATTTTCTCAAGCTAAACAATTTTAATATTTGATAGTGCAACTTGGATTTTAAGCTATCACTTCTGTCGGACGTCCCGAGATGCACACGTTGTTTTTATTCAGTTTGTACTCCCAAAATTCGTTATGGAATTGAAAAGATATCATTCACAGGCACACTATACAATACAGTATATGAAAGAGTAACTATATAAAATTTCACTTACATGGAATGAGATCATGCATATAAGTTACTCTCAGATACAAACTAAAAGGAAAAACCTTCCCGAAGCAACTACTTTTACATAAATAATGAATTACAGAAAACGAAAGATATTTACTTTCAAAACAACTACTTCCATATGAACATTCAATTATACGGAAATAAATTTTTCCCATTCAGTTTTTACTCCAAATATTTGAAATGGACAATCAGATTTTCATCATTTTGTCTTAATATAACATTTTACGACATATGAAAATATAATTGATATAATTAATTATTTTATTCAAATCCGTGTAAAGTATATTTTTCATCAATCAGCCCTATTAAGAATGAGAACCCTCAGAAGTCGAAACTTGTGCGAACTAAAGACTAACGAGTTTTTACTTTTGAACGTATGATTCCCAGCATAATTTATTCAGTAACGGTCATAAAGAACGGCAATTGAGAATGCTACGGAGATATTTTCATACGAATATCCTTAAATGCTTTTGAGAATATAAACAACACTTTGGACATTTGAGGTACTACTCAACTTTCAGTTAAGTTTCTACCTCTGCTTCATTTGTATAATAATCGCGATCTCCAAGCTGTCACCAATACTCTACAACCCGTCAAGACAATCTCAATTCAGAAAAATCTCAATAACATCTTATTGAAGTCCACAATAAAAATGAAATACTTCTTTTTGTGACTGAGTTAAAAAATTGGCCAATGGATCAATCCAGAAATCCGCTTCATAACTTGTCATATAACCGAATCAAGTTTTTCATAACGTTCTCAGATAACCGTTCTCTAATCAAAGTTTACTCAATACCTAGACGTCAATCTACGTATAGTATGTCATGCATGAATTATTATGGCTAAAAGTAGAAAAAACCTGAATTTTGTATCTCATCGACCTCGTTTTTCTCTGAAAAACTTTAAGGATTCGCTACCCGGAAAAGTTCAGATTTAGTCATCCCTCAATCCGTTGTACAATCGAATGTTAAACTAAACATAAACAATATTTTTGACAGTAATTTGAAACAGTGATTTTCCCTACTCCTGTAATTTTGCAGACATTTTTCTAGCATTTCTATCAACATGTATGACTCTGTAGGCTCCAACATCAGTAACCAATATTGAGGAATGAATCAGAAGAAATTATGAATTTCAGCTTCAATAAAAACATTGTGTATATTTACATTTGGGGTTAGGTTATGTTTCTATAGAAATAACCTTGGTTTGAGCTTCAAAAATCGATGGTTTATTGAATTCCTGCCTATATGTTGAAATGAACCAGGTTTACCGTTGAAAGTGATTTGTACAACTCAAAATATTAGTTTTCCCAGTTCAAAACTTGAATCACACTCAAACTGTGACTATACATCTGGGTCTAAGTAGCATTTTATTGTGAGCATTCAACTGAAAAGCAGAGAAAACAGAGAATTCTACTATACAATGTGTTCAATAGAAATCTTACAATAAAGTGATGAATACGTTATGAATATTCTGTATTCACCTGTCGCTTCTCTTGAAATGCACCTTAAGAGTATAATCAACCTCTCCAATAGTTTGAATCTCACATAATTACAAATTTTAAAAACCGTTGACGTCTCACCTAATCTGGAGTTCAATACTGACTACTCAACAGGAACTTTCTACTATGGTTAGCCTTTTTTTTTTCTCAAATTTTCATTGAACTCATTATTTCACCTTTATAGATAACTCGATCATTCGTTACAATAATTATTGTTCCAGTATAGGATGAGTTGAAAAACAGCTGAAAACTACTCTGCCCATTCAGATACTTGGTTTTTCTGATACCCTTTGTTATGGTGAGTAGATATGTATCACTATTATTACCTATCCGTACTAAAGAAAAATCAATGTGAAACTGTCCAAATTATGTTGTCCATCAAAGTTTTTCAAGAACTTCATAGCCTTTATAGCATTCCATTTTTCCCCTTTTAATTATATTGTTGGCGAAACAATCTGAACTGCCAATCTCGAATTATAGATTGTACCATACTAATTATTTAAAATTTCTATTTTCACAGATCCGGGATATTTCTGAATGTATTCAATAATACTCCAAATAAATCATAATCATAATGCTGACACCTATCCAAAGTCCATATTGTTCATTTTGATTATTTTTATTCATGTTACGGTTAGGTATACAAATAAACATAAACTAGTACTCTTCTTCTTTTGTTCAGGCATATAGTTGTTTTTCGTAGTGATTAACGTAGAGTGAGAAGTAAGGTACAGACAGTAATATCTACTTTTAGAAAGTCATACTTAGAATGGGTGGGCTCCGTGTATATGTTTGAAGGGACTTATGGAACAGTTGGTAACATTGCCTGGATTCAAATTTAATATCGATTCTATGTGTGGAGGATGAAATTTTGAAAGGGCCTTTTCTGTGCCTGGCTTGATATAGAGAGGACGTAGTGTGATTTAAGTAAAATTTTTGAAAAGCATCAATTGGAATAAATTCCAACTTTTGGAGGTATTTGTAAATATAAATTTGAAAGTGGATTATATAAAATCATTTTTCGAAATTGGTAGTTTTAACTAATCGTAGTCATCAAGTTTTTCAACAACAGTTTTTTTGTATTATAGTTCTGTCAGGCAAAATAATCAAAATCAGCATGAAATCACAAAATCATGAAAATCATTCAATCACAAAAAGCATTTAATCACGAAAATATAAAAGCATAGGAACTTATAAAGGTATGAGAGCCATCAATAGCATAAAAACAAGTAAATGCATAAAATCGGGAATAAATTGTATATTCAACACTAAGCTAAGACCCTGTTTTTTTTCTATAGAATAAAAAATTTCAGAACATTGACACTATGAATTCCTTACACAATGACAATTTATGTTCAGTAGTTGATTATTTATAATTTTTGTTAATTCATCCATTTCGAAGTTGGTGATGCAAAACTTTATTGGTATGCTTGAAGTGTTTCCCAACCCAGTGCAACTAATTTGATCAACAGTGACAAATGTTCAAAAGGGGTACAGTATTTCTAGAAACTTCTGTAGATGGCGCCCAAATAAGAGCTTTTAATTTGGTAAGCTTTCTCCAGCACTAATTGAATTTCTATAAGAATTGACCTGCATCCTTGCCTTCACAATTCACACTGTAAAGACGTCTCTTAATAACTTCAAACTATCCAGCTAACAATGGTAGAAATGAAGTTTTTGTCAGTTTATTCTCTAGTACGTTTACCACGGTAACTAATTTTCTATATTTTTTCTGGAAAACTATTCACGAACTAGTGTCGACATCCACCAAATACACCTGATATTGATTGAAAAAATCTTATACATTAATATGTTCCGCATGTTCATCCAGTTGTAGACGTATCTCGATTTTTTCGGCAGTAGTTTCATGTTGCGTTTTTCATCTTTTTTTGTCATTTCGTCAGAAATTTCAAAACTTTCCTGTATTTTGACTTTTTCAGTTAGATAGCTAGCAAAATTCGTTTTTCTAACAAATTAATATAGCATTTCCTTAGTTACGATTATGAGCCAATTATTTCGAACTGAAAATAGGCGTGTACAGATTGCTGAAGACGCCAACTTGGTAGACGAATCGTTCAGGTTCCATTCGACCACAGCTCACCAACCCGGATTTTGTTGTCTCTTTAATTGATTGTACTTTGAAAAATATCAGTTTTTGAATAGTACCTATGCCCCCAATGAACAATGAAAGGGAATATTGAAGTTTTTCATCCATTTGAAGATGTTGAATTATATGAAAATGGATAGAACTTGAACGGTTTTATTGAGTACCCTATATAACGTTCACAAAACTCAAGAAATAGTCGTAATGATCCTCACTATTCCATCTAATTGCTCTAGATTTTTGGTTGATGATGTTTAAAAAATAGTCTGCAAAATAGTATTTTAGGAATAACTTGGCAAAAAAATTCCAAAATGGACAATCCTCAGAAACCTTTGCAAATATGTTTGGGTGGTGATTTTTTCAAATAGTCTGTTAAATAGGTTTTTGAGGAATGACTTGGCGAAAGAAATTCAGAAATAAAAAATTCTCAGAAACCTTAAAAAATATGGAAACGAATGGTGTACTTATGTACTGGGTGTTCCGTTCTAAAAATCATACGCTCATCTGAATCATCCATTACGTTTGAAAATAATTTTAGGAGACAGTTTTGATCAATATCTATACGACAAAAAAAGAGCAAGTCGAAAAATTGTTTTACTCGAGAGCACTAGACCGAGGATATCTTGCTGACTCACTCTGTATATTGTGAATATGATAACTGACTGGTGTGTCATAAAAGTTGGTATACATCGTGACTATTCTCATATGATTATTGAAAAAATTAAATATATTTCAAAATGCTATAATATATTTGTCGAATATCTAATACTTTCGCTGCGACAAAAAGTTGGTTGGTGGGATACCTATGGCTTTTGTCCAGATGTGATTCTACAAAACTGTGATAGACTATTACTCTCTCTTTTTATTCAAGAGTTCAACAAATTTTTTAAACCTAAATGAAATATATCTCAATTTTTTTGTTAAGTGGTCCACATGAGTTTTCCATCTGAAAGAACGATTTAACATTATTCCCAAATATTTAATTTCATTTGCTGATCCTATTGCCAATGAATTTTGTATGGTTATATCATAGTTTGGAAGAGCTAACACAAGACTACCGAGTAAGTGAACCGTTTTTTTTTAAATTCACCGATAATAGCCTGTAGTCCAACTAGGTCTCGTTTTTGGCAAAATCCCTCTCAATTTTCATCTTTGAATTGTACCAGTTTGTGTCTTTGTAGATTACCACACCATCATCAGCGAAGCTGATGATTTGACCTTCTTTCTCCAATAGAAATATGTTATTCATATAAATTGTGAATAACAAAGGTCCCAACACCGTCCCTTGAGGCACACTACATGTTACTTTTTTGTTTCGCCCATTTAATCATTTATTTTGACCTGTTGTTTTCGGTTTTTCGGATAATTTTTAAAGAAACTATGTGCTCTACCTCTTATTCTCATGTTCTCTAAGGTTTCCAGGAGTATGGAATGGTGGACGATGTCAAAAGCCTTTGCTAAGTCTAGAAATATACCGATTACTGGTTCCCCTTCATCTATGCATTCGTAAATACTGTTTGCTAATGAATGTATTGCGTCTTGAGTTGACTTGTGGTTTCTAAAACCGAATTCGGAGTTTGGAAGTAAATTATGTTTTTCCAGAAATTTGTTAACTCTAGTTTTCACGAACTTTTCTAATACTTTAGCCAGGTTTGTTATAAGTGAGATTGGTCTATAATTTGCCATATCATTTTTATCTCCAGCTTTGAAAACTAGTGTTACAATACTGTTTTTGAATGTCATTGGAAATTACCCTGTTTCGAGTGAATTGTTGATTATCACAGTAAGGGGAAGACTGCACTGACGAGAGTCCTGCTGTTTGATGAAAGAAGAGAAACATCTTCAATTCTATCCTCTTTTATGTAACTGGCACAAGTGTCTGTCGAATATAATTCAATGTCCATCGTGGCACTAGGCGGGAAAGTAGATCCTGTAGGAATATTGAGAGAAATGAATATTTCCAAATTTCCCTCAACTTTTTGTATGAAGATGTAGATTTAGAATGCCGAAAAATTTCTTTCTTCAATATATTTCCAAAGTTATATATCCCGTGATATCTCACACCAGAATATTATCAGTTAGTCATTTAAATCTAATTATATACCAACGTATTGCCTCAAATTAATAAATGGGTCAATTATCAGACGATAAAAGGTGGACCGAGAGGTTAATACATTCCTAATAGTTTACTACGTGTTGCCAAAACATACCCTTGTTTTCTGAGTAACTTTGTACCAGTCTATTTCATCTATTCAACGCCACTCCCGCGCAAAATATGACACCCGAACAATTCCACCAAGAAAGGAATTAGTCCCTTGTAACAGTGGCTGTAGAGATGGTTTTGGCTTCAATGATTTCAGTTCAAGATTGCTGTAGTCGAATGAAGGCTAATAAGGGACCTGAATCGGAACTTGTATTGTCCCATAGATTTATAAGGTAATTAGTTCGGTGACTTATAGGCAATCAAGTCGGGCGTAAGGTGAATCAGGAAGTAGATATATCGAAGGTGAAACTCTAAACAAACCTCCTTATCCTCCGCGCAAAAGATACGGTGATAGATGCAGATTTCAGTTAATTAGGGAACAAAGATCTTAGAAAAGCTTTTTATAAACAAAAAATATGAAAAGTTTATACTTTTTCCGACCTGAGGATTGTATGGTTTTTTTGTTCTCGAAACGGAAAGAGCACATGCGCATGAAACATAATAATAATCGGAAAATGATAATAATGTAGGTTTGGTCTTTCTTTTTGACAGATAAACTAAAAATTTAAATTTTAAATTTTTCAAATGAAGATTTTAGACTTCCTACTTCTCATCATCGAACAAAAAATGTGGGAAACTTCCAAAGGAAGGAAGAGAAAAATAACTTTAACAAGGCGTCTGGTCCTGATAAAGTGCCCATCATCGTACTTAGAAAATGCGCAAATGAACTCGCACTAGTACTTTACAAACTTTTTAACCTATCTCACAAGAAAGAGGTTTTTCCTTCTAGTTGGAAGATTGCTCGCGTTCAGCCTATTCTCAAAAAGGGCAAGAAAAATCTTCCAAATAATTATAGACCAGTCGCTTTTCTATCAGTGATATCCAAAATTATGGAGAAAGCCGTAAACCACCATATCTTTGAATATTGGAAAGGCATCAACATCTTGAGCGATCAATATGGCTTTCGTAAACAAAGATCAACAGGCGACCTTTTATCGTGTGTCACCCATATTGGGAATAACGCAATTCAAAAACATGGAGAGTCAAGAGCTGTTGCACTGAATATCTCTCTAAGGCCTTTGACCGTGTGTGGCATGAGGGTTTGCTGGCCAAACTTTGATGCTATTGCTTGTCAGATCATTTCTGTCTATGGCTCTCCAGCTTCCTGAAAGAACGTTACCTGCAATGTCCGTCGATGGATATCTCTCGAATACTTTTACCATCTGTTGTTTCCCAGGGATCCATATTGTCTCCAACCCCCTTTTTATTGTATATCAACGACTTTGTTGGGGGTTAAAATGGCAATTGGTCCTGACATAATGATGTCGCTGAAATTGCAAAGGCTGCTTCTCAAAAGCGTGGAACACTGTTCCGAACCAGAAAACTGTACACACCTCAGCAGCTTTTGATGCTTTATTAAACTCAGATCAGACCTTTTTTGGAGTATTGTTCCCATGTATGGAGCTCCGCCCCTAAGCATAAACTGAAGCTGCTGGATTCCATTCAGAAAAGATCCATCCGACTGATTGGAGACGCGATCATCACCTGCAATCTTGATAGTCTGGAACATCGAAGAAAGGTTGGAGATTTGTCTCTCTTCTATAGATACTTTCACGGGAAGTGTTCAAGGGACTTGGCACATTTGATTCCACCAAGAGCGGTGCATGTCAGAAATACGCGACGGACTATGATTGCTCATAGTTTTGAAGTTCAACTCAGTACACCTCGAACTTCGCTGTTTAAAAACTCTTTCATTTGAAGAACGACGTACATGTGGAATAAACTTCCTGAGAACGTTTTTCCCAATGGATTTAACCTCCAGCAATTCAAATCCATTGTGAATCACTACTTTCGCACAGGCACCGCTCTTAAAGCGCCTAAAGGTTTATCTTTTAGTGCTTGTGTTTTTTCCTTAAAAAGTTTTTTGATACAAAAATATATGGTGGCTATTATACGTGTAATATGGTCATTCACCTTGTTTTCCAAAATAATTTGAGAAAATAATTATCAACACAATCAGAGTCAATACAGTCACTGAATATTTTGAAATCAATATCTTCTTTTGTCCTAATCAACATGGCTTTAGAAAGAATAACAGACAGCCTTGTATCATCTAACGGGTCATATTTATAACGAAACTGATAGTAACAGTTTTACAATTTCTCTGTTTTTTGATCTCACTGAAGTCTATGACTCTGTATGCTCAGACGGTCTTCTAGCTGGAGTCTCAAATTTAGGACTCCCTAGAAACATGATCAAATAGATCGAATCATATTTGGATAAGAGAAACATAGTAGTGATATGTTAAGGATCAACCTCTAATAACAGGAGTGTGAATCTGGGATTACCTCGGGGCTCAGTTCTTGGACCATTACTGTTCTTAGTTGTCCTTATGTTTACAAACCTTCCTCTTATCATAACTATATTTGATCGAAATGTAGAGCAACTTATTATAAGACTTGATGGTGTTTTAGCATAAAGATAGTGACACCATTGTAAGATTTTCACTAGGCAATTTACGTAACCCAGACAGCCGTAATAACTGTTTCTTTATACAATAGCTTTCTCAAGCGTGGCTATTGGCTATTGGCGGTGCAGGCGAGTGCAAATTTAGGCAACACCCGGTTGGAAATATCGGTCGGGATTTACGGTTTCTGGTTCTGGGTGTGTAGAAATGTTTGACGAAGTTCAATTTGACTTTTAATACTTGAAAAATACAAGAATAGAACCCAATAGGTACTTGACAATTCTCAAAACAATCTCTACTACATTTCTCTTAAAGTTTTACATCTACATGGTGAGAGAAAATAAATAAATTACAAAATTTCATGTCACTGACTTTTAAAATAATTTGCTTTATTATTCATTTTTTCAAATCGAATAATTTCGTGTAACAATTCGTCATTATGTATCGTTTTTATGGCAAGCAAATCAGAAATAATGTTTTTGTTATACAGGCCTACAACTTGTTCTTTGGTTTCATCATGACCAAGAGCTTGACAAAGAGTGACTTTATCTTGGATATAATAGTAAATGGATTAATTCCTACCTTGGTGTCTCTTTTTCATCTTTTCCTACATCTCATCTTTGCTCATTTCGAAATCAAAAGTTTTCTTAAATCTGATTTTGAAATCTTCAAAAGTTTTTATTTCAGAAGCTCTTTCTATATACCATTTCTTCGCAGTATCAACCATATGGATTTCCACTGTTTGTAAACTCCTGAGGCTAATTATGTAAAACTGCCGCATGTTTCAAACTGGAAAAGCAATCCATTGCGGGTTTCTCTAAGGATTCTCCATGAAAATTGTCGATACTGTGACCAAAATTCGACATCCACATGGAACTCCTTGTTTTGTTCATTTCCAATTAGTTTTTGAGTGTTTTGACTTTCTAGCAGTTTCATGAACTTTTCTTCAGATCCATTCTATTCTTCTTCATTGTTATCATCATTTCGATGAACTTCTCTAGCATATTCTGTTAAGTTGTACTTTCTGTTGAACTGTTACTAGCGTTATCTCCGTTCATGTCTACTGCAGGAACACCGAAAAATATCTATGCTGAATCCGTAATCGCAAAAAAAATAAACACAACAGTTTTCAATATACACTCTCAACTTTCTACTTCCAGTAGTGACCACTT
>WOGR01009821.1:0-11171 GCA_015342045.1 Leptinotarsa lineolata | reverse complement strand
ATCATTTTATAAATTTTAGACAATGGAAGTCGGAACTGCTGAAATTCACCACGAAACATTGTCATTCACCTTCAAACAAATATTTGTTTGTTGTTCATTATTTATCAGTACACGGAAAAATGATTACAACTCTTCATAACTACAGATAGTATAAACTGATGAGATGAATATAAAACTGTTCTTACTTGGAATGATAAAATTTAGGTAAGAAAACAATGGATATAGAGAGATTTTTAATGAATGACGGGCAGTAGGAAATGATGAACGAAATACAAAAACGAAATAGGAGAGAAGTGATGGTTATATAACAAAACAAACTGAAAAATACCAAGTCATACTAGTCAAACAAAGATCATAGGTATTGATTTCGTTGCTACGTCGCATGAGTCTGCCTAATTGATTGTAATACTCATAGTTATAGCAATTATATAGTACTATTGTCACCAATACCCAAGGAAAGCTTACATAAATATATAATTTAATGAAACAAAATAATAAGGCGAGAAAAATATTTAAATGAAGCAGCGGGTTTCATTATGCATTTTTTTAAAAATCTCCTGAACGAAATATTCTTGCTTGAGAATATTCCTAAATCCAAATGGCGGACAGTAGCCTGGACGCAAATGTGGTCGATCCAAGGAGGCTGGCTGGAGTGCATCCCCTATAGAAAGTGCGACATGTGGCGAACCTCGCGCCGACTTAGTGGGCCGTGGCGCCAGTATATCGGGCCCTTTTTGGCAAGAATAAAGGAATGCACTTCAGTATTTAAGAAATCGCAAAATGCGTGGCCAGATACTTCAGTTTGACTATTCAAACCGACGACTTTGAGTGCTGCCTTCAGCCTTATATGAATATTAGTTAGTATCATAGTAATATACAGTCTGTAAGCGAATATAGCGACTTGAAGTATAGTAGCCAGAGCACAGATCTTCGATTAAATTGATACAAAGACGTGATCGACTTGGAGAACCTCGAAATACACAGTGTAGCTGTGGGTATTGGTGCAGCAGAATTGTAACTAAGTTCACAGGCGGATTTGAAAGCAGTGTTTTGGGGAGTGATTAAAAAACCAATCCACTTCCCAAAAAAATTCGTTATGACCACAACAGTGATCAACTAAACACATCGGCCTTTATGAAGGCCACTCTAAAAAGAATTTCACATCCAGAGGATAAACAATCAGGACTTTTCAGCCCTAAATAGAACTTTTCAGTTCTTGTTGGATTCGTATTACAGCAAGACTTGCGAGTCCGACGTGGGAGATCTAAGGAAGGGGCTTCTATCGCCGTATTTACTATACCCATAGTGTTAGGCAGGTAAAGTCGCGATTGTGTGTCGATTAGGGTTAGGGATTCTAGGGAACCTTCCAGTTCGGTCCTAGTGGCCAACGTGGTGGCTGGTCGTACCCCCGCGAAAAGTTTAGCTTAGCTAATTTCAGGGACCGAATAATATACTCGAAGCTTGCTATAAAAAGAAAGTGATAACTACGCGTTATTCAGGTTTGTGTAAAAAGGGTACTTGGCTGTAAGCAGATCAGCTGGAAGTCGCGGTGACTCGTCCAGCTCTGGTCTTTTGAGAGATACGATGTTGACAAAAAGACCCATTTGCCCAGCCGGGCGAACCGTCAAATTTAGCGAGGAAAATGGAACGAAATTTCTACTTTTCCTCCACACCGGATAGTCTACACCTGCTTACCCACAAAACTTGGTATTTAAATTAATTGATTCTATACAACCAGCTCAAAAAACAGACCCAGAACGTCGCTTTCACCTCCACAATTATTTTACCCTATTTCAAGAAACATCAACCTCACAGACAACTCTTATTAAACTTTCCAAAACTCCGCCATGGACCAAAAAACCGCCATTATTGAACACATGCCTAAGCAACTACAATAAGCGCGATACGTCTAACATAGTCTTCATACAAAGATTCAGAGAACTGATAAATAACCAGTAATTCGGCTAAATCCTTTATACTGACGCATCCGAAGAAGTTAATGGTACCGGACTCGATACAATAATAACAACATACAAACTTCCTAATTTCTGTAGTATACACACAGCTGAACTATATGGAATACTACAAGCAAACACTTTGGAATACATGTACCACCAAACTACATACAATCCAACCCACAGTTTCTGCGCAGGACCTGCCCACAGTGACAAGAAAGGAGAAAATTGTTATAAGAAGACACAGAATAGGCAACTCCCAACTCACCCACGGTTACCTGATGTCTTTACACAATCCCCGTACTTGTGAATTCTGAGATAATGCATGACTCACAATTAAGCACATACTTTAAAACTGAATACAGCACAGCCCAACTCGCCTCAAACACAAACTCAGTGGAACTTTCAAAAACTCTCGGCCTACCTAACCAGCTGTACGGTGATACAGTTCCTCAAGGACTATCGACTGTTTAATTTAATCTGATTTTTATGTTTTTTATTGTTATGTTATCAAATTTATCACAGATGCCGTGTTACTGGCCATTAGACGCCGAGACCATGGACGTAGAAAAATGGCCATGGCCGAGACACGTTAATATTAATTTTAAAAAAATCAAGCAAAAACGGCTGCAGTTGGCTAAGAAAAAGTGTTGTTTCATTGGATTGTTTTCTGTGCCAAACTTCCATTCTTAAAAAAAACAGCAACAATGAAGATTCAAAAAATATGAATAATTCATCAATTGTTTCAAAATGTTACAAATTGTCGACGACTTACGTTTGTGTAACTGTCTTTCTTTGAAGAACCTAGTGCAAACTATCATCCAAAAAATAACTCTCTCTGATTAGGTACAGACACTTGAAGAAGAAAATAATGCTATGTAGAAGTTTTTGTTTCTTGCTTGACTATTGATGACCTTGTGTAACGGTTCGTTGATCCAAGGGTGGTGCTGCAGGTTTTTCCGAGTTTTCCTGCAACTGAAAAAGCAATTGTGCCACTGGAATCAATCAAGTCGCCCCGGAGCGCCAATAAATTTTTTTTGATTATTCATAATTTGTATTACTTTTTAAATATTAAATTATAAATTAAATATTAGTTAGCTCCCTAACGATATTATTAAAGGGGAGCTGTTGGAAGGTAGGTTGCACTATATCGTTTACTTGAACTATACCATGCTATTTCCTTATGGATTTATGCTGGAAGGATTCCATCAGGTTGTCGGAAGCAATGTTTTGCTTGTATTGCAATGCAGACACTGCGTCTGCAAAAATTCTGATTTGAATCACTTATATTTTCATGAAATAGAAGTGAACTTTCTGGAAGATATAATTGAACGTAGATCGAATGCTGTAGTCAAGTATAGATTTTTGAAATTATTCATTCGTATTCTTTTAATAAACATTCGCAGTTCATTCTAATCAATAACGAAATAATATTAGTAGTAAAATCCTAACGAAATTGAATATTACAGGGTTCTTGGTCTAACTAGTCAGAAAATGTTATTAACTCCGAAACATTGACGGAAATGTATTTTCATTTAGTTTAAATGGAAACTAAGGTTTTGAATTTTTTCCTATAGATACCTAATTTCTAAAATAAAAAAAGTACTTCACCCGAATTAATACTTTGCTGCGATTATTTAAAATTCTGATAATTTTGTTCAATGAATCAGACAATTTACTGTTATTTTTTTTGTTCAGGTGGTTTTCATCGGAGATACGTCAGATTATGTTCCTGTGCCTTCGTTACGATCCATAAATCCTCAGACTGCCGAAGATGATATCGACTGGCAACATCCATTGGACACATGGGATAGGGAATATCGAAGATTCCGATTCAACAACACGAGAGTTCAACGTGAGTAAAAAAAATAAAAAACTCCACGGCGGGGAATCGAACCCCGGTCTCCCGCGTGACAGGCGGGGATACTGACCACTATACTACCGAGGACTTACCAAATAGTTGGTAATTTTTAAATACATAAAGTTATTTCTCAAGAAATAAGATCACAAACTATAACTGAATATTATTAGTGATATTAGATTAAATGAGACAATTTTGGAAATATTCATTGGGAACAAAATTGTATGAAAATCAATAAATGTATAAGAATAGGTTTATTTATGTGTATGGTTCATGCGTAGATGAGTACCTATTTCCAATCAAGAAAGGGAGAAAACACAACATTATTAATATTCTAGTAAGCATGCGTTTGAACTGAATGAAAAACGAGTCGAAACTGCATAGACTAATAAGACTAATATCACCTACCTGTGTATGTAGGTATAAATAAATGGCATCAGGCATTCAAAAAAAGTGACTTAATAAGACAGATAGGTACATAAGTAAATACGTACTCTCAGTTTCCCATGACGGTATCGATACTGTAGACATGAGCTGGAGAAACTACCTTTGTTCCCTAAAGCCCTTAGGGATAATTAAATATCAACGAACATATGAAAAAAATCTCATTCTGGTGTCGAATAGTTCCCTCTATATCCGTATTTTCAAGTAACTGATATTACATGTTACCGATATAAACTTCGTGAAGATAGCTATAAATTTGCTAACCCAAATGATATCATACGGGGAGGTACAAGTCTCTCAGGATAAATGAAGGGTCACAAAACGAACGTTTCACGTTCATAATCGATCACCTGTGGGGACTGCACACTTTACCTTCCTTTTTGATTTTGCATTTTTTGATAAATGACAAATTATCCCCTCTTAATTTAATTTCAAGTGAATAATACCAAAAATCATCTTTTGCCACTGAAAAATTGCAAGGAACCCGTTAACACTGTCCTCAGTATACCAAAGAATACCAATAGTTCAAATGATATCTACATAGCTAGGTACATTTTCAAATTAATTTCATCCTTAAGAGTCGAGTCGGCTGCTTTATGTAGTTAATTAAAGTTGACCATTTCACATAAAATACTGTACAATTTTTATACTTATTGTATTTGTTTCATTTCACCTATTTCACTATTTGCGATTATTAAAAACGTAATAGGTATTTTTTCTATCATAAGCTATTATTTTACATGTTGAAGCAAGTGTCGCCCTCTATATTGTACTCACTACAACTAACCGTACTTAACTGCAGAGAGACGTAGTTACCTGTTTTCCGGAGCTATAACTATAAGAGATTATTGATCCCAAATACGTGAATTTGGAGGAAAAATTTTGTTAAAGTAAAATCATTTGATAACAAATGTTCTCATATCATGAAAGAAGAGATAGACTCGATTTTCACTCAATTTTAATTACTTGCCAGTGAAAGTAAAATCAAGTGTAGCTGAAGTAATATAAATGAACACTATCCATTCCTTAAAGACGAAACACCTTCGATTTTGAAAATGAGGACAGCAATTGTCTAGTAACAGGTAATAAATTTACGGAAATAAAAACATAGTGAATTAACACTTGTTAGAAATTATGAAACTTCTTGATTTGGAAGAAAATGATTATTATAGGTACCTATGTATAAATCAAGTGACGAAATGGATATCTTTAAGGTACACTACCTGGTTATATACCTGTAATAATCTAAATAACTATACAGGGTATTATTTTATCCTGTATTTCTAATTGTATGCAAATTTTCTAACTTTCAAATTGATTTATTCCATCATCACATTATACACAATAAACTGGATGATGATCGTACCATTACTATAAAGGTAAAAGGCTCAAACAAATAATGTGACCTGACTGGAACAGGGGAATTGAATAAAATATAATTTTTTATTCATTTTAAAGCGTTATTGAAAAATGATTGCAATATTTTCAACAGTTGGTTGCTTGGGATGGTGTATTGTTTCCGTTTAATATTGAACAACGCCTAAACTTCAAGAAATCAAACTTTTTCTCAAATTTCAATATAAATAAGTAATTATATACGATAAGCGACACAGAATATGAAACATAAAATAACATCACCATGCCTCAACTGACATTTGTTTTATTGTTTAAGTGAATATGTTATGAATAAGTTGAAAATATACGATATTCGAGACCATTCTAAACAATTTTTTTACCTTCAAACACTAATGCCAAAAACATAAAATTGTCATCTTGCGCTATCTTTAAGTGTGACGTTACAAATATTTCGTTGATAGAAAATTCAAGTACTGTTTCTACCAGAAGCCAATATCATGCTATTTCCAATGATGAATCCAATAGCATATTGATGAAACTAGAATATAATATGTTAGGGACGTCCCAAATCAATAAGATATTTTGAATTTTTGACAATTATTTTGATTTACTTTATTATTGGTCTTCAGAGGTAGCGTCAGATATTTACCGAGAGAAGGTTGCGATCAACTAACGGTAAGCGAAATATAATCAAGAGATCATATCCTGATCACATCACTCGCTACAGTTTGGATCAGTTAAGACCCCACTGAAGACAAACTTATAAAAGTTACCACGTCAATAGATAACATAACTGTGAGCTACAAGCGGCTAGGCTTATTTAACGCCATCTCTCGTTGAAAATCCAATACTTCATAGTACTGTAAAATTAAGAGGAAAATCAACGGATAATGGCGCCAGTGCGTTTTACATGAGTAGTTGCGACAAAACCTTTGCATATGTATCAAAATAGCTGCGCAGTTAAAACTTGATTTATTCTGGATTAGTGAAATTATTATCACATTGTTTTGTATATAAAATGAGAAGTTTCATAACTGACGACGAATACATTCACCTACCCTTCTCTTTTTACTTGGTAAAATATACCTATAAGATATAGGAATACTTGAAAACAAATACTGAAAAACATTTGCTCAGTTCAACAACTAATCAACAAAAATAGTACAGAATCTAGCAACGAAATATTGAACACCTACAAATAGATTATAAATCGACGAAATCCTGAATGAACACCAGTCGGCGTTACTTTTCAGTAAATCAAATGCGTCACCAGGGGTTCTCATCTGTTGCAAAATTACTCATTTGAAAATACATTATTTGAAGAGATCAGAAAAGTTTAATTGTGATGGCCTCAAACAAATGAAAAATAGGATATAGAGTGTGGCCAGCAAGTCCGCATTCCATGGGATGGTTTTTGTCAATAGCTTTGATGACTGGCATTAACTTCTTAGTAGTTACGTGCAGTTTGAATTAAAATCAATAGTTGGGGTTATTTCTATTTCCCGAGAACTTATCTATAAAAATGCAAAACGAAACGTCATTAATTAGAAGGAAGTTTCATTTCTCATTTTTTAGAAGATTTCTTTCTAGTCACTCGCTTATAAAGTCAAATCCGTAATTGATTGTTCAGGTTCAAAATTTTGACTTCAACTCGAAAATTTGCAGTAGGACCCGAGAGAATTCTTTTCCGAAAGGAGTTGATAAGAAATTGCTTTCAATTCATCCTTCTGGGTAAAATTAACATGTAAATTAAATTTTAACCCATTAGGTCCCTTCCTATTCCCCCTCCAGGGAGGGCTTCACGGTGCCACACGACCCCCTTTGCTATTTAAAATTTTCGAGGGGGTGCTTATAATTCAGAAGGGGTGCTGGAGGAGAATATTTTCATACTGTAAATTGTCAACTTAAGAATAAAACTTGACCTATTTCAGGTTTTTTTCACATAGTTCATAATAACGCTAAAAATGAATTCACTCCATACATATGGACCGGACTGTATACAAAGTTGACACCATTGTAAAATAAGGGGTCCTTGACCAGAGGATTACCGGGGATAGGTAATTTTAAATTGTTCTGTATGCCTTGACGACTTGTTTAGAGATGGATGGTATCTAGGGTTACCACCTCTTAGCTGTCTAAATCCGGGAGAAAAAAACATTGATTTTTTTTTCATTTTGAACTTATATTTTACATTTGAACCAACAGATTTAAAAATATCTGGTCTAGAATATACAAATTTAAAAAACTCTATGCCGCCGTGATTTATGCCGCTTTTAGCCATTTCGGCACCGCGTGTCATTACTTTTGCACAACTTGTTATTCCGGGAGAATTTTGTATATTATAAATTCCTTTCGGGAACCGGGAGATTTCAATTTTCAGAGCTTAAATCCGGGAGACTCCTGGAATTCCGGGAGAGGTGAGAACCCTAGTGGTATCCTCAGTTTCACCAGATGTTTTTTATTCTGTCTACAGAATAAAAAGAGCTACAACCGTCTTTTTTTTTATTTATAAACAGTTGCTGCATGTTTTTCTGCAATTGACTATATTTTAATCAACGGCGAATTTAATTTTACTTTGGTACTGCTCTGTTTCAAATGCATAAAAACAAGAGAATAAAAGTGTTGTCTCGGCAGAATACTTTACAACTCAATGGAACATTCACTTCAATTCACACTTCCTGATTAAAAAGTATATAAGAAACATCAATTCACATTTCTTGATTGAGTATAATTTGTATGAAATACTATCACGAGTAGAAGAATTTTTTACTTTTCCCTTTTTCAATAAAGAACCACTCAGAATATCTCGTCTCCATTCTCACTAATATCTAGTGAGTGAACGATCATCGATGACAATTTCATACTGAAGTATGTATATTGTCTGCCTCACGCCTCAGGACACGAGATTTCAACTCGTCATCATGGTTGCGACAACTCTACATTTGAGTAGAGAGTATGCGAAGATCTACTACAGAAATGATCCTGTGAAGTATGATCTTGCCGTTTAAATGATTTCCAAATGTATTTGAAGGTTTCTTGTGAAGTAATCTCAGTGCAGTGGAAGTGCTGCCATCTCTCAACAGAAACTTATTTCAACCTTCAGCGACATCTTTATTATATAGGCTATAAGTCTATATACAAAGGCGCCATTGTTTGAGAAGTGGAGCGAATAGTCATAGGATTCACAACGTGAATTGAAAATGCTATAAATAGTATGGTGGCAAGCTCTGGAACCAGTTTGAACGGAAAAAATGTAAACGTGTGTTTTGAAATAATCGTTTGGTTTTTGTTTAAAAAATTTTCAGAAACTTAATAGTTTTTATAATTGTAATCTTGACTTGTACTGACAAATACAATATACAATAATATACGAGATGTAACTTAAGTGGTAATTTTAATTTCAATTGATTGCTTTGTTTTTATAAAGACAGCACGCAGACAGCAACAGATTTTCTGCATAATTTAAAAGAGACATGAAACATACTACATGCATACAAATACTTTATTGTAATTGTACCATTTTGAACAAATTCAAGAATATTTCACGTATTTTTACAGTTTTGTTTCGCATCTCACGGACATACAAGAAATCACTTTTTATTTTTTTGTAAATTGTATTTATATGTGTTCAATCCGATATTGATATCAAACTCACAAAAAAATTGTGGTTTACAATCATTTTCACCAACACTCATTTTATTAAAACTTTACTTCTCATTTTTTCATAAAATGTGAGGGAGGTACCCTTTCCTGAATATATAGTCACTATTTATAATGAATGACTAACCATTTTCCCAAAATGGTCTAAGGAAGAAGAAATAAAAGTAGTTTAATTTTCAGAGGAAATGATTTTCTGCTAAATATTATGTTATTAATTTATTGGATATTTCCACAAATTTACTTTATACGCTTTTTTGTTGATTTGAGAAAAACATTTTTCTGTGTATATCGATTCACTGTGAATGAATTGTTTTTCTTTTAAGTTACTCTCCAGATCCTGAATAAGTAAATAAATTATAAAATAGACTCCTAAAATTATGTTTTCTGTACTATTTAACTTAACTGAAATTAGTTTAGGCACTTTCACATGTAAAATATTTTTTTCTACAAACTTTATTGAATGAAAAATATGGGAAAACTGAGGAATAGCCTACTAATTATAATTTTTTGTATATTTTGCCTAACAAATATTGTTAATTTTCATTTTATTGGAGCTTTTATCTGTTGATACCTATTAATAATCTTCAGGTATTTTTACTTGCAAGGTATTATTCATGATAATAATTATAATTCTTCACAATATATACTTTATTTCAATAATCGTTTCATTACAAAAGTAGTTTGAAGCAAATTATTATCATGAATAGTGTTATTGAGTAAAGGTTCAGTGTATTCAAAATGTGAGATATATATATTTCTACCAACTTCAATAAAAGATCAATATTAGAAAACAATGGATTCCTAATTATGATTTTTTTATCTATCAACGAAAATTGGTACTATTATTAAACTGACAAATAGAATGTGAAATTTAATTCATTCATAAAATATTATAAAGACAGAATGCAATAGAATATCATACGATACATGTTCGTTAGGTGTTATTACAGTACTAGTTCACATTCCGGATTCGGTAGGTATAGTCCCAGTAACCGATATTGTGCGCTCTTGAAGAATGTCGGCTTTATCAAAGTCCATAAAAAATAAAGAAAAATGAACCGCCTACCAGCTAATCTACGTGAACTCTAGAATGGGCGGTTCGTATTGGACACTTGTTACTAACCAAGTTTGCGACAAAAATTGGTTTAGATAGTTAAGGAAACACTTGCTACATGAATAGCATTTTACAAGTGTTGTTCATGACGAAGAATTTCAAGAACGACGTTTTAACGATGAACGAGAACGAGAATGTTTCCTTCTTATTCACCAAGCTCAAACACCTGTTCATGCAGCGGCAGTTTCGTAAAAATGTATCATCTTTCCCATCAACCGATTTCTTATAGTCTTTGAAGTTCACTAGATACTCTTCAGGACAACAAGAGGATTGTTCCGAATTCTTGGGGTTCTTGTTGAATACTCTTCGTGAACAGGAAAATAGCAGATTCAGTACCTCTGACCGCTCTGGATTGAACGATTCCGTACAGTCTATCTAGTCTTGTGTTCGTAGATCCTTTGCTGGAAAAATCCTCACTAATTTAGTTTGTGGTACATGTTCGAGAGTTAGCAAAAACGTATGTGACTTTCTGCAACTTCAACTAGCGTTTCCTACTATGACCAGTCGTGCAAAGCTTGTTGTTAAATAGAACTTTTAACGGGTGATGATCAACTGTATTGCCAAATTTACGCAAAACTAACTTACTATAATGAGACAACAAGTATAGCTGAGGCACCAGTCAATCTAATAATAACACTGGTAATCTTCCAACATGACTCAACCTCAGACAGAAGCACAAAAATTTTACGAAGGTTAGACATAGATTCACACTTCAATCTAGCAGACCACTATTATAATCTTCATGCAGTCATTGTTCACTGTGGGTCTGGCGTTGAGTCTG
>WOGR01009820.1:0-11171 GCA_015342045.1 Leptinotarsa lineolata | reverse complement strand
TTAAATAACTTTTCATGAGAGTTAAACATGTTCCACGAATACCTAAATCTTCTAGAGCGTTCAGCAGTTTATTATGACTGACAGTATCGAACGCCTTGGCTAAATCAACAAATATGCAGAGGCACGGAATGAATCGTTACTTCCAATAACTGGTATGCATCCTCAATCATTTCAATTGGGTCCAGCTGAAAAAAAACCTTGATTTCCACACTGAAGAAAAATTCAAATACTGAAATTAATCCTAGGATGTGTGAAAGAGCATGATCCCGAAACGTTTAATTAGACAGATTAAAATGATCGTTGATGACAATTATATAATGATAATAATAATAATAATATGGCCTTCATTATTTCACAAAAAAAACAAAACCCAACAGAACTGATATATTCAAACCAGCAATTCACATGAAGGAAGAAGTTCATCGTCCGTAATACAGTACATCACGAAAAATATTTTTCCATTTAACCCCGAAAAGGAAACAAAAAAAGAAAAATAAAAACAAAAATGACACTGTGATTGTTGGAAATAATAATATTATAATATAAATACGAACTAACACCCTACCTAGAGAGTTCAGCTTACCTATTCCTTACAAGATATCAATAATTTACTTCAACTTCAGTGGAACAAATTTATTTTTGAACTTTGTGAAATTTAATAGTTTGAGGGAGTTGGGGACAGAATTATACTTTTGACAAATTTGATATCAGAAAGACCGCCCGAACACTTCTGTTTTGAATTTTAGCATTGCAGAATATTCAGATTTTGGATGTTCGTACAATATATAATTTTCCTATGAAGATATGAAGATTTTTTTTTGTTACAATCATTTTATGGAAGAAAGAGACAGCGTGAAGTAACCTTCTTTTCTCCATGTTCAGCCATCCAATTTCTTGAAGCTTATATGAGATCCTGTGTCGCAGACCAATAACAAAAATCAACCTGAGGCACGAGTTTTTAACTTTTTGAATTTTATTTTTGTATTGATTTGTTAAACATGGGCCATGAAGAACATCCACGTAATTGAAAATTGAAAGTACCGAAGATTCACATAAGGACCACACCGGTTACCATGCATGATTTTCAGTGCAGAATAGACACGTTGTGAGAGTTTATTCATAAATTTTCAAATCTCAGATCTACATCCATCAAAACATCAAGATTTTTCGCTCCACTAACGATATCTAGTGGCTCATTTTGAATGCAAATATTCACAGAGTTATTCACTATGGAACGGTGAAATCTTGGACCAGAGATCATTACATTCGATTCACTAGGGTTCATAAATGAACAGTGGTCCTTTACCAATTCAACAAATCTATATCTGCACCTGATAACTGTGAAGAGCCTATAGTGAGTTAGATGTATGCATAGAAAACAATAATGGGCTGAGCATGGATCCTTGCGGTACCCCTGATTTGAGATATAAGATATCTGAGTTGTAATCCTCTATACTAACAAGTTGCTGTCTATTCTTAAATTAGTCCGTCAATAATGCCAGAGCGTTTGCAGAAAAACCATTAAAATCCAAAATACTCAACAAAAGATTATGATTGATAGTATCAAACGCCCAGCTGAAATCTAGTAGAAGGGCGGTTGTACAGCTATGCCCTTTCCAAAATCCCGATTGAACAGGAGGCAGAAGAGAAAAGTTTAAAATATGGTTTTCAATTTGAAACTCCATGGCTCTCTCCAAGATTTTTGACAATACAGGCAAAATACTACTACCCCTCAAATCTTGGATTTTGTGTTTTAGGCAAAACCTTTACAATGGCTCTCTTCCAGACAGTTGGGCAGACATTCTCATTTGAACAGAAATTTATGATATGGGTGATTTAGGGTACGATATGAGGGCAACACAGCTTAATTAGCCTAAAAACTGAATGAAATATCGCTTTGTACAAAATGAGAAGCCGGAAATAAATGCAAACGGAACTTTGCAGGCACAGTTCATCTCTGAAAACTACCCTCACGGCGAAGAACTTTAATAATAAATAAGATAACGAACAAAAAGCGACAAACAAACTTGTCAAAGACAAAGCTACGAATATCTTCTGAGGGTCACGAGGTGCATTTTTTAATTTTCCTGGACGTTATGAGGCAGGAATAAATTCAGAACGTCTTATAATAGGAATAAGTCTATTGTTGAAATATTTTGATCATTCGGTTGCACCACACATAAATATTGTATATTTACATAGGAGAAACATCTGGAAAATATATAACGAGTGTTTCAGAACTCAAAAAACTTTTGAACTACAAAAATTGCAATTGCATCTATCCATGCCAACATTTAGAAAACATTGATCCTTCAGACATGAACTACGATACGTTATGAACAGAACAAAAATTATTCAAATATCCTATCAAACGACTTACAAGAAGTTAATCATCATCAGTGGTCGATTTCTGTAATTTATATAAAGTGCATTGCGAAATAGTTTGCAGCACCGGTTTTTTTCTTTTTTTATTTTGGTCCTTGTATGCATAGTCCATGAGAGCCAGCAACTAAATGTTTTTCAATCTCAATTTCCTAAACAAGGGATGGGGTCATCTGAAAAAGCTTCTGTTTTTGAGTAGAACGCGTTTTGAATAGAGTTATTGAAACGTTTTAAGGTTGTATTTTTGACTTAGGTAGATTTCAGACTTTGAATAGGTACTCACCTATTTCGAAATTAAAATCGATGAAGGCATGTTTGTTATACTATCCGTAGTTCTGGTTTACACAAAAACTGCAGTTTGTTTTACCTAAGAACTACTGAAATAGATCATTGAAAGTCCTATTGCTTTCAAATTATTGTCTGAATTAAAAATATGTGAAATCTCTAATGACATTTTCACGAATTTCTGAATAGCTTTATCTTTTTCGTCTGATTTCTATTTTGGGTAGAAGGAAAATGAAAAAAATTAATGTAGTTTTGCTTGCTTGAAACACATTCTTCAATGGTATTAAGTCGGCCATCCCTAGAAGGCTACTTAACGAATAATTCTTCAAGTTATATATGAGAATTTTCAGATTTAATATTGTCAATGAAAATACAACTCAGCCATTATCAGTGTTTCAATTGCTCATGACAGATCCAAATGACAAAAAAGCACGTTCAAATTGGAAAACTTGTGCTCTCACATAGTCTACAGAATTGATTCTAAATATCGGACTAACGTGTATGAGTTATTTTAGACAATCTCAGTTCAAAAGAAAAAATCAGATCTAGATGTCAAGCCTAAACCATTAACCCTTTTTTGTGGGGATGATTTCGGTTTAAATGATTCCTACGTATCCTACAAATGTCACCCATCTTATTGTGGTCAAAAGCCTTGTTGATACACTATGGGGGCTTATCAGACAAAATGCTAGAATTCTTCACGACATGACACAAGATGTATTGCTTTTGGAAAAAGATTCCAAACAGAGAAATATTCTTCAGTTTTTAAAGAAAATTAGTGTTTATAATCAAATATGAATCTGATATTACTGTACTTGTTTTTTGTGTAATAATTATAAATACATTGAACTTGCTGAATTATGAAAAATTATCTTCATATATGATTGAGTTTGATTTGTATTTCTAATCAAAAATATACAATTCGTAATGTTCATAAGGATATAGAATGTAGAAGATTGATCTTTTGGCAGTCTGATCGCTACATTAACCTCAGTGCATTTTGAATATGCAAAGACAAGACATTCGAAAATGTCCAATAATATTTATTCTCCACCTGAGCCGGCCCTGTTCTTCAGTAGTAGTAGCGAGAAAAGGAGCACAGAAACAGTCAATTCATTACATATCCGATTACCCGGCATTTTTACAGATGGATACATTTGTTGGTGCAACAGGTGGCTACCCATTATAATATGAGCTACACGCTCCAAAATGGGAATGCAAATTATAACCTTTTCCCAAAACGGTGTTTTGCTTTTCTGGGTGTTGTGACATAATCTCTCGACGCTTATGATTTAATTTGCAGTGATTTTGAAAAAGTTATTGTAACTTGCAAACAGAATTGGTTACGACATGATGTATATACAGATCGTTTCTTTTATCATCTGGTAACATTGCTATATTCTAAACAAATACGAAGACGATTAAATGGGAAACAATAAAATTGTCGACGAAAATTTACGGGCACCCTCGCCCTTCTTGAGTTATACGGGAAAAATGCTGGAATTCTTAAGGACATGGCACATGATGTATTATTTTTGATATTGTGATGTGTTCCAAAACGGTGCTGATGACAAGAATCTCTTCCCTAAACTCCGAAGTACACTTTAGAGCAGGGGTGGGCAACCTTTGACATGTTGTGGGCCAAACTTTAGTGTGCAGATATGTTCGCGCGCCGCGTTTAAAAGTAGTACATTTTTAAGTGGTGTTATAGTGCTCATAATTTTTTGCGACGTGAAATAATACGTCAAAGTTATTATAATATCAATTTATTAAGATAACAAAATGAAATAATAACATTATAATTGAATCGTTAAATTTGGAATTGTTACAAACTACGAAATTTAAATGGCGATACCGGAATCAATGAGACACTTGAGCTTGAACTTGGGAAACTAATCCATCAATGTTCCACTGATACAAAGACGTAAAGAATTTTCCAAATCACCGTCAAAAAGCCTTGTACCATATATCGATTTATTAACTTTCATCAGTGGAAAAAACTATTCGCATTTATAAGTACTGCCAAACGCACAAATTAATCTCCTTGCGAATTTTCTGAGCTGCGAAAAATGGTTTTCTTTGGGGTATTTTTTGTAGAAATCACACTCCATGTCTTCGAATTTAGATTTTAGGACTGAGTTTTCTTGAATCCCGATCAAATCCATTTGCAAGTGTATTGGAGCATTTTGTACAGTACTTTTTGTTGGAGTAGCAAATAAATTGAAACAGTCTTCCATGTTTCTGAAATCGCTAAATCTGTTCAAAAACTGCTCCGACAGTACCTTGAGTTCTTCAGCATATTGAGCATAAGCATTATTCTCACACGCAGAGAGCGTGATGAAATGGTAACTGTTTCCACAGAGCATCTGTGCCTCCCATAAGCGGATTTTATTCTGAAACGCTTTCAAATGGCTGTTCAAATTCATTAACTAACTATCCTTGTTTTTGAAGTTTCAAATTAGAATCATTCAAATAGCCTAAAAGGTCGACCAGAAATGCTAAGTCACATATCCATTTTGGGTCACTCAATTCAGATAGTGGTTTATCTTTTATTTGCTTAAAGTCTTTTATCTCATCTATAAGCTCGTAAAACTGTTTCAGCATTTTCCCTTTGCTCAGCTATCTGACTTCAGAATAATATGTTACGTCGTCTTATTCGGCTGATATTTCATCCGAGAACGCCTTGAATTGACGATGATTGAGCCCTCGGTATCGAATAAAATTGATGGTTTTTACTACCACATTCATAACATTCTGGAGTCGAATGGACTTAGAACGCAAGTTCTGTTGGTGGATAATGGAGTGAAGGACTATCAAATCATCTTTTTCCACATTTATTTCAGTTGCTTTTTCGTTCAAAATTCCGATGAAACCTTTACGTAAGCCGACCATCTGCACCATCTGTGCATACTCCAACTAATTTTGACCATGGCAAGGCAAAACTTGTAAATACCTTTTGAACATCATTAAAAATATCCTCTCCTGTAGTGGTTCCTTTTGGCGGCTGTAAAGCAAGCAATTCTTCAGTAACAGTGAACTCTTTATCAACACCTCTAATGAATAATAACTCAAGTGGAGGATTAGGTTTCAAGAGATAACATGACATTTGAAATAGAAGATGTCAAAAACCTTTTTGAAGAGTTCCTGAATGATTCAAATTCCAAAAAATATCGAAAATATATTGATTATATGAAAATTGAACAATTCAGTTGAGGAAATTGTCATAACATTTTTGTTTATACTAAACATCTTCTCAAAACAGCGTATTTGCTTCAACAATATTGATTGTTTGTTTGAAGGTGAATGACAATGTTTCGTGTTCAATATTATATAAAATGATCTAAAATCCCTGAAATAAACAATACAATTGAAAATTAAAAGAACAGCTAAAAATGGCAAATATATTGAGCAAAAAACCTGAAAAGAAATCATAGTGAAATGAAATACGAGTGAAAAAAATTGAACGAATGAAATAAAAATGGATAAGTATAATTAAAAATTGGGCGATTTCAAACCACGTTACTTCACGACGTTTCGATTGTTAGTATCCACAATCGTCTTCGAGTGAAGAGTCATCACCCGAAGACGTAAGAGACTTAAGAGGGGCGACAGGTGGTTAACGAAAAACAAATTTCATATAAAGCATTCATTACTTTCCACTATTAGGAAACAGATTATATCAAAAAAATGTAAGGAAATCAGAACCATGTGATTTCATTTATTCAAAGAAGTATAAAACAAAAATGGTCATATTAATTATGAACCGCATCTTCTTCATGAACTCCATTTCATCCTAATTGAAAACCGCCTCTTAGAAATATCAACATTAGGTATGGAATATTTCCAAACTTCGCAAGTTCCCGAATTTCAAGTAGCAAGCTTATCCTCTTCGAAAAATTGGAAAATTGTACGCGTCCCCTCAACTCGTGAAGAAGTTGTCGAAAATAAACATTGATATTGCTGAAGCATCATCAAACTCAGCGAAATATCAGGAATATCGAGAAATTCAATTTCAAGAAAGTTTTCCATCTCTTTGAGCAGAGAGAATGAGACACAAAGTTTTGATTTAATTCGATATAACAAAGTTTCGTTAAAATATTCCAAATATTGAAGGTGAAATCTGTGCTGTTCCGCTTTTTTCCCCCGATCGGCAGTGAGTTTGAATGTACAGAGTGGGCCAAACTGAACACTTTTATAAAGAAACTTTTGTTTTCAAACTAGATAGATGAAAACTGATGGCTGTGCCTGAGGGTCGAATTTCATAACAAACTCAATGGTGAAAACTGCATATCGATATCCATAATTGTTTCTGAGTTACAGCATGTTATTTGAAAATGTGCCTTTTCGAAAAATTGCTGTAACTTTTCGCCTATCAAAATATGTATTCTACTCATAAAAACATCTTTAGAGCACTTTTTACCTAGAATTCAATAGTGTTCATGAACTCGAAAGGCGATTAGGCCAGGCAACGAAAGATTACCGTTCTAAATTTTTTTTATGCAAAGAATTAGTATTGCCAACCAACGTGGTGTCACCCAAATATGAACTACAGTCCTCGTGGTTCTGGTTCCCTTTCAGTGGAAGAGCTTCATGGAGTACTTGGAAGGTTTGATTGCAGCTTGAGAAATGATTCTGATGCAGACTCTGTGAAACACGTTATTCCTTGCGAAACAGTAGACAGTTGTCCTGAAAATCTTGCAGAGAAAATTGGATTAGATGATTCAGGAAACACTTGCTATATGAATAGCATTCAATAAGTGTTGTTGATGACTAAGAATTCCAAAAACGAGGTTTCAACGATGAACGAAAACGAGGATGTTTCCTATTCATTCACCAAACTCAAACATCTGTTCATGCCGCTGCAGTTTCGTGAGAATGTATCATCTTACCCACCAACTGATTTTCTAGAGTCTTTAATGTCCACTAGATACTTTTTAGGACATCAAGAGGATTGTTCCGAATTCCTGGGGTTCTTGATGAATACTCTTTGTGAGCAGGAAATTAGCAAAATTAATACCCCTGACCACTCTGGATTGAATGATTTCGTACAATATATCTCGTTTCGTGTTCGTAGATATTTTGCTAAAAAAATCCTCACCAGTTTACTTTGTATTACATGTTCAAGAGTTGGCAAAAACGAATGTGACTTTCTGGAACTTCCACTATCGTTTCCTAATTTGACTGATAACCAGTCCGTGCAAAGCTTATTGTTGAATCATCTGAAAATAGAAATTTCAACGTGTGATGATCAACTGTATTGCCAAATATGTGCCAAACCAACTGACTATTATAAGACAACAAGCATGGCTGAGGTACCAGTCAATCGAACAATAACACTGATGAGCTTCAAACATGACTCTACCTCTGTCGGAAGCACCAAACTCTTACAAAGGTTCGAAAAAATGAACACTCCAATCTAGCAGACCACTATCATTAACTTCATGCAGTCATTGTTCACTGTGGTTCTGACGTTGAATCTGGTCGTTATTACGCCTTGGTCAAGGACGGAACGGACTGGTTGAAGTTTGACGATGGTCAAGTCACAAAATTTTCTGGCGAAGTCTTCAATTTATTGGAGACTTTGGAGACACCCTACTTTTATTTTATAAAAGAGAGGACATTGGCAGATCAAGATCTTCAGATAATGTGGTTCAGCAGGTTTCTCCGTGGTTTCTAGCAGCTGATAAAGCAAATGCGCCACTGGACTCAATCAAATCGCCCCGGAGCGCAAATTGACTTTTTTGTTGTTTCATATTTCCATCATAATTCGTATTACTTTTCAAATAAAATTTTTCTATACTGTAAAAAACTTTTTCCAAATGAGATATCAATAGTTATCGATGGAAAACTATTTTTCTTATTGAGATACACTGTATATACCTCCATATATCAATAGAGCCTAATTATAGCATACTTGATGTTTTGCTAGTTATCTTTGACATACAGAGCTTTCTGGTTTTTTCGTGTAGACTTTGAACCGCATACTTTGATCAAGTAGGCTTTGGACGACGCGGCGAAAATGAAATATGATAGTCTTTTTTATACAAACTGGGAAAATGCAGAAGCAGCAAGCAATTTGTATTACGAGAGGTATCCAGAGGAAACACTGAACTTTTAGAGACATTGTCGCAAGATTAGGATATAACTAAATTGATGGTTGTCAATTTAAAAAAGAAGGCGAAAATTATATGAATCTGATAGGGATGAGGAGTTGGGGGTAATAGTCGTTTTAGAAGCTGTTGAAAGTAATCCCAAAACGTCAACGCGAAATTTGAAAATATCAACAAGCCTACCAGAAACTAACGTGGGATTCTGAAAAAACACAAATTCGAACCTTGAAGGACCAGAAGAGTTCTTTAACTCAGACTAGGAGATTTTGAACCCCACATGGCTTTTTGCCAGTAGTTTCTGGAATATTTTTCGTGATTTTTCGTTAAAATTTATTCGGACAGACTGAGCTTGTGTGAGCAATGCCGGAATTTTTAACAGCTTCAATTCTCATACTTGGGCACAACAAAATTTCCAGTTCATTGTGGAGCAGAGAAGTCAAAGAAGATATAGATTTAGTGTATGGGCAGGGGTTTTCGGGGGTAGAATTATTGGCCCATTCATTCATAATGTCAATTTCACATCTAAGAGGTTTAAAAAAAATTACTGAACCCGTTGTTGATGAATTGCGAATAATAGAGCTCAGAAAAATAAATTTTCAACGAGACGAGGCTTCGCATCACAACACTGCAATTGTCACAAATTGCAAATATTTTTTTAACAATTGAATAGCCAACCTATCACCCAACCGTTGGCCGACCAGGTCACCAGACCTAACAAGGACTATGAACTGTTACCTCTGTGAAGGTTGAAAGATCTCAAACTGCCGACCAACTCTAGATACGAATTGGAAGCGGCATCAACAGTGATGCAAAGTTTTGCTTCTCTCACTCTTATTGAACTGAGCAATTCGGCAAGAAACGTTTAGAAAAATGTGTCGCCTATGTGTAGGAGAAGCTGGTCGATATTTCAAACATATTCTCTGAAGGAATGTATTTCATTGTTTGTTCTTTATTATTATCATTATTGTTGAAGTTTCATTTATTAGTAGCAAATATAGTATAAATTGTTATTGATTTTATTGAAACTTAGGGTTTTAATCACTACTGTTGGAAGATTTCTCTCAACATTTGATAGCTACTATTGAATAATTACTTTCTGTTTTATCACCGACAAACCATCCAAGGCCTACTTGATCAAAGTGTGCATTTCAAAGTCAATATGAAAAAACCTAAAAGCTCTGTATTTCAAAGATGATTCCAGCAAAACATCTAGATTTAAAGTGTGCTAGATTTGAAGGAACGTAATTTTTAGTTCAATTGAAATATGTAAGAATATACAGGGTGTTTCAATCAAAAAATAGTTTTCCATCAATAACTATTGATGTCTCATTTGGAAAATGTGTTTTCCACACCATTGAATTCTAGGTAAAAGAGTGATTTGGATATGTGTTCATAGAAATGAGAAAATACGACTTTATGAAAGCTACAGCAACTTTTCGAAAATGCACATTTTCGAAAAACATGCTGTAACTCAGAAATGATGATAGATATCGAAATGCGGATTTCACCATTGAGTTTGTTATTAAACTTGATCTTCAGACAGAGCCATCAATTTTCATCTATCTAGTTTGAGAACAGGAGTTTCCCTTCAATTTGGCCCACTCTATACAGTGTGGAAAATATTGCCCTGTGAGATACTTCAGTTCGAATGAACGATACAAACCTATTGGTGTTATTGTTGATTTTTTTTTTGGGATCATTTCGTGTAGAAGAAATTAAATGAAATTGATGGACAACTTTGTGAAGTTGTGGGAAAAATCAAAATTTCATAACTTTTGTTGAAACACATCAGAATGATCGTGGAATATGGTGAAGATGTATTGTTGATTTTTCAAGTGAAAATCTCACAGTGAAATGTGTTTTTCGAATTCGTTCCTAGGTATGATTTTAATAAATGAATTCAAACAAGAACCAAAGAGATCTTGAAAAAAATTGTTGAATTTTATTGATACTATTATCTATCAGAAGAAGACTGGTATTGATAGATACCTTCGCTATACGATGAATCATGATGTCAATATGGAAAAGATATTAACAGACTTTATAACCGAACTGAAATAATCCGCAATTCAGCGAAAAAGTTAGAAAACTCACAGATAGAATCTATTTTGGATCAGGATTCATATCTAGATCCATTCGTACATTCCACTATAAATGCAATTGTGATACATTGTTTTGGAACCTTTGGTGTAGTAATTAATCCTACTGGAGTTTTATTCCAACACCTAACACTTATTTTCAACACCTCAACACGTGTTTTGATCACCAAATGATCATCTTCAAGAGGAAGATCCAACTCAATGTTTCTCTTGAAGACGATCACTTGGTGATCGAAACACGTATCGAGGTGTTGAAAATAACGGTTTGGTGTTGGGATAAAACTCCAGTAAGATT
>WOGR01009819.1:0-11171 GCA_015342045.1 Leptinotarsa lineolata | reverse complement strand
AGACAACCCAATGGCTGCACACTCTATACGTTTCACACAGTACAAAATTTTGTTATCTTGATATTGCAATATTTCATTAAAAATCTTTTTTTTTTAATAATTAAAAATAGTATGTCCAGGATTTTTTTAGCAAACCTATTTTGAATATATTTTCTAATATATTTGATTTATTATTGAATATGTTTCATTCTATTATCAGCCCGGTGAAGGTCGATTTAGGTTCGGATCTTAGACTAAGTGTTGTTCTTCGAATTCATTGGAAGTTGGGTAAGATTCACTTCATAAGAACATAGGCTGTCACGATCAGAGTTACAATTAACGAGAACAAATCCCAAACTAGTGGGATGTTCTCGAATGGAACTTGTAGTACCAAACGTTTGGAATGCCACTGCAACCCGAATTTTGTTCTCTTCAATAATGATTGACTGTTTCATACATAGATTTTGGGAAATGATTAGTTTCTTTCATTTTATCGTTTTTTATAGCAATTCAAAAAACAATGTATAGTTATTTTCGAAGCTCATTTGGAGAATTCATGTATGATTACACAAGTTCAGCTGCCATTCAGGAAAAGATAAATTCATATTCAGGAATTTAGTGGTTTAAAAGTGTTATACTAAAACCCAGAATTTTTGATAATTCCAGAAAAGAAGTACTGAAAGAAGTGGATGATATTTCTGAGAGCATGGGCTCACCAGAATGGAGACTGGCTCTTTTGTTGTTACTTTCATGGGTGTTGACATTTTTTGTATCAATACGAGGAGTGAAGAGTTCTGGAAAAGTGTCATATTTCTTGGCGTTGTTCCCATATGTTGTCATGATAACATTACTCATACGAGCTGCAACACTAGAAGGAGCTGTTGATGGAATGCTGTACTTCATCAAAACTGATTTCAGCAAACTTCTTGAGGCAGAGGTATGGAAGTATTTGGTTTTCTCCTTTGGTATTACTTCTTTCCATTTTTATTATTATACATGTATTTTTCGTTCCATAGGAACTCAATAAATGAGATAAAATATCTTCACAATCATAACTACGGTACAGTTGATATATTGGTTATTGTAAAAGTTCCATTATGAGGTATGTGAGGTAAGGAAAAACATTTTATTTCAAGGGACACTTCGTGACCATGAAGTTTTTCACTGAGCCATTTTATGTTTGAATAGAGTAACAATGAATATATTTACATACTCGCAATTTTTAATTGAAATAATTTTTAGAGATAATTTTTTTTCATAAATCAATAATCTGGCGATGAAGAGTTGAATGAATCACTTTTTATCAACAGTGTAATGTCTTTCTTGCAATATATTTATGGATCTGAATTTAATGGAAAATGAAGATGTTGGCTTTCTACTTCTCCATCTTTTTACAAAAAAATTTGAAAATCTTACAAAAAAGGAAAGAAAGAAATTATTCTCAAAATAAACTCTCCACAATGATGTGTAGATCATGCGATGGAATTATTTTCAGACATAAACCAAAAGAAAAAACTTTCCCGGAAAAACTACTTTGATATGAACAGTGAAATACAGAAAAAAAAAATTCAAAATAATTACTTCAATATGAAAATTGAGTTATACATCTTTGTGGAGAGTTTATTACTTTCGAATTAGCCGCTTCGTTCCTTCCTTGAGATGATGCTCGCATTTTCTTGAATAAAGTTAGAGAACTAGAAAGCCAAAATTTTCCTTCATCAAAAACTGATCCTTCTAAAAATATACCCCTTTCAATTCAAATTGAATTTAATGTTGTTAACATGCAATAATTCCAACTGTAGTTTGTGATGTATGTATTCTAAACATTACTATTAGCTCGTCGTCAATATCACATACATTTCAAAATCTCTTTCATTTTAGGTATGGTACGCAGCTGTTACACAATGTTTCTTTTCTTTAAACGTTGGATTTGGAAGCATCATTATGTTTTCTTCATATAATAAAATCGATCACAATATAAATAGGTAAGACATCAGGTGAATAAGTTTTCAGGTAAGATATTCCAGTAATATGCATACTACTACATTTTATTTGGGAGCAAAAAATTCTCAAAGAAATCTCTCTTGAATATTCGAGGTGAACACAATGCTTTTTACAGAATTGTTAAACGTACTTATAAAATGAAGAATGATGAAGAATCCGATATTGTAATTTTCATGAACTATAGTTCCAAATTGAACTAGATGTGGGAGCTGATTTTTTGAACGAAGTGCCAGTTTTGAGTGTCATTTAGATTGAAATCTCCTTTCTACTTTTTTGATGTTTTCTGTATTCACACATACAGTGTGGAAAATCCAAATTGAGTAAATTCATTATTTCGGTTATTCTACATATTTTGAAAAAATTCTGAAACATGTCGAATTTAAATTATGATTTGATATACTTCAACGGGAAAATGCTACCCCTACCTTCAACCCCCGTCGAATGACAGGTACAACCCCCAATATTTTCAATAGGAAGTATAGGTTTGTGATATATCGTTTGAGAGGTGTTTTCATTCTCCATTAAAAAATGTTAACTTTCAAGTTTATTGCAACAATTGAGATAAAATGAATTAAAATCAATAAATTGATGGATGTAGCCGTTACTACGTGGTAAGAGGTCATCATGAAAAATGGAGTTGAATGTAAAAGTTTGAAAATGTCCTTTTAGGACGAAACTGCACTAATATTAGTTACGAATGAAAGTGGTGAAAAACATAGAAAATTGAAATCATGTAATTACAAAAATTCGATAAAATACACTCAAAACTTATTGCAATACACCCAAAACTTATTTCATGTTGAGCTATGGATAATACGAAAGTAAGCAAAAACCATAGCAATGTTTTTTTGAGATGGCATTCTTTGAAAAACTGTGAATGATTTCCGTGGCAACGTTAGTTTGAAACGTCTTATCAAATTGTTTTGTATGCTACAATATTAGTTGTCAGTATTTCAATTCAAATTCAAAGTTCGATAACTTTAAGTTGGACAAATGATTAGATTGAGGAAAATGCATGAAATAACACTTTTACAAATAATTGGTTAGGGAAAGGAAACCCAAATACAACAGAAAGTAGCTCGCCTATTTCATTTTGAATTTTCTAATTCACCGTCCATATCTCAAGGAACAATAAGCAAAATAGGAAAGCATTTTTGCGACTTTGATCATATGGGGCAGATAAAAAAAGTATCTGCCAATGCAATTATTGATGAACTCAAATTATATGTAATGCTTCAGTTTGGGGAAAACACACATACATCGAGTAGACAGGCATCCACTACATTCAATGTTAGCTATTCATCGATAGTCAACATATTTGAAGAAAATAAAATGCATCCCTATGAAATGATACCTACTCAGGAGCTCATGGAAGACAATTTTGATAAAAGAACTTATTTTTGTGAGCAAATGATGGACATGTTGGTTGAAAATATCATCCAATTAGAAGACGTTATGTTTTTTGATAAGTGTACTTTCTCTCTTAAAGGTCATGCTAATCGGCAAAATTTCCGCTACTGGTCAACGGAAAATCCTCAATGGATGAGAGAACAATACACGCAATACCCTCAAAAGTTTGATTTTTAGGCACGGATTATGGAAAGCCATAGCATTGGTCCCTTTTTCATTGAGGGCAACTTGAATGGTGATAATTATTTGGCACTACTTCAAAATGATGTCATTCCAAATTTAGCAAATTCATATCCTGATCCAGGAAACCCTCAAGTTCCAGGGAATACGATATGGTTTCAGCACATCACCAAGTTCATGTCTGGCAATACCTTGATACAATATTTACCAATCGGTGGATAGGGAGGCGAGGATCGATTGAATGGCCAGCGCGATCACCTGATCTCCCACCATCGAGTTTTTCAATGGGGATATATAAAAATCAATGTGTACAAAACTAAAGTTCCAGATTTGAATAACCTAAAAGAATGAATAACGCTTGCGATTAGGTCGGTCACGCCTGATATGTTAAATAATGTCAGAAGACGGTTTTATTCGAGATTAGGATGTTGCCAAGATGTTCGCCTTGAACAGTTTGAACATCTACTTTGTTTAAATCCATAGTTATTTTTCGTATTCTACATTTCATTACGTTTTGCATTACAATTTAGTTTTGAGTGTATTTTCAAACTCATATTTTCCATTGAAAAATTGAGGGTTGTACCTGTCATTCGAAGGGGGTTGAAGGTAGAGGTGACATTTTCACGTTGAAAAATGTCGAATTATGATTTAAATTTGACGTGTTTCGAGATTTTTTTTTTTGATATATACAGTAATTGAAATAATTCATCCCATTTGGCTATTACGCACTGTATATTGCACCTTTAAGAACATTTAAAAATTCAGACACAACCAAACGACTCTATTTAAAATAATTAATGAACTCATCATAAGCACCTTGATGGTATATTTGAAATAGTTCAACTTGGTAAATCATTTATATCCATTAGATAATATATTATACAGTTCATTATTTGGTATGATTTTCTGACAGAATGATGTAGGATTTCTTGAAATATGTTGTATTGTATTGTAATAGTGAACCGATTATTTTTCATGAACTTATCTAACAATGAGAATATTATACTCTCTGGATAGTCTTGGACAGGAAGTTCTTGAACATAAATTAACAATGTTTCTATTTTTTTGTGATATGAAAATATCCTTCATAGAAGACGAGTTACCCAAAATTAAAATGCCATATATCAATCTTGACTGAATTTGACCATAATAAAATAATAGTAATTCTTGTTCATCCAGAACATTTCTTGAAACTCTAGTTTGATAACACTTGCTAAACAGATTCTTCAAGTGACTTACGCAATGAGTAGTGAAAGAGAGATCAGAATCAAAATCAATTCATGAAAATTTTACACAGTTGTTCTACTGATTTATTATTTATATTTATATCTTTCTCGGTGGTACTATTACGGCGACGATTCTGAAAAGACATGTATTGTGTTTTGCATGGGTTTAGGAATGAAGAATAGCTGGATAACCAGTCATAAAGACTCTGGAGAATAGAGTGAACTGTATCCTGTATAATACGCTCATTCCTTTTTCGAAACAAAAGTGTTGTGTCGTCGGCGTATATACAAGAGAAGGCTTTTGGTGTAATTACAGGCAAATCATTGATGTAAAGCACAAGAGCGACCACTTCAGGGTTCAAGGCTAAAATCCCTGGAACGAAATTTCATGTCGAACAGTGCGTTCATTAACACACCATCATTATCAAATGCCTTGTTGATTTTTCGAGCTACACATACAGCGCTTTGAATGCGCAGAGAAAAAACGACCAATAATCGCTTATCGACATCAATGTATGGAGTACCAAATTCTCTATCTATCGGTATATACAATGACACAGTAGAATGAATATTCATTGAGATATGGAGCTACAGAAACACTCTACATTAGAACGGATTAAACTTTTGAAACAACCTGATACATTATTTGGATCAAGGTCTGAGTCTGATAAGTGCAAATTTCATGAATGTTTAGTGATAACAATTCCGAAGCAGCAGGTTCAGCTGACTCGGTACTGTGGTTTTTGAAGTGTAAACTTCTTTAGCGGTGTTGTGCAATTTTGTGATGGCTAAAACTATGAAACTCACGCCAGGACACGTGATCTGATCGAAAATTCGTGAGACGGAGGGAAGTAGACCGCCGGCGCGGAGTAGGAGAGAAAGTATCCACCTCTCTTTCTACCGCACGGCAAAAATGTATGTCTGCGCCCTCTGTTTCTTTTAGGCGGCCCAGGGCGCTTGCGCGAATTTGCGTGTTTGTTTGTATTACAGCATGCTACGCGCATCCATGGATGGTAACTGCTGATGGCTCGACCGTCTGTAAAATTCTTGTATATAAAGTGTTCAAAATATGGAAATTCATCAAAGTGCATCTATTAATGAAAAAATTTGAACACAGTTCGCTATTGCACAATTTATATGGATATGCATGCGAAATACATCAGCATGTTTAATGCTACTATTTCTGATGTCGGCGATATGTGTATGAGCCGTTACCGCTTTGGTGATAATCAGTTCATTATTACGGTTGCCGTTTATATTTCTCCAGATAAGTTATTGCGTGCTATACGAGACTTCTTGTATGAAAATTTATTCTCATGACGCATCTGCATTGCTTAAAAAATTGGGAAAAGCTTTGATGATTTGCCTATGGTTTCGAGTGGAGATTTCAAGATGAATTTTGCAGACGATAGATATCAACTATAAGTTGGATTTTTGAATAATGATCGCAATCTCAGCACAATGAAATACAAAGCTACTATTGATGCGATCTTGCTCAGACATTTAAACAGGTTCGAATCAGAATCAAAATTTTTCGTTTCGTACTTCAGCTATCATATCAGTTGTAGAGATTGGCTATGACGGTTTTTGTAATGATGATGGTGAATGGTGAAAGAGTCGTTGAAATTATGAATGAAAGTTGATGTTTTCTGAGGGATAAACGTTTAAATGCAAAATAATTGTAATAGTTCTGAATTGGTGAATTTTTAATGTAATATAAATTGTTATGTTTGTGTACGATAGCGCAATAAATGAATATTGTATTCCACCACGTAAATGATAGTACTTCCATACTGATAATTGAAATAATTCGTGTGAAATTATTTCTTAACCATTCGAAAATATGAAAAATGCACAACGTTGATTATTATTCAAGTTTTCACTCCTGTCAGCACTCCCGGAGTGCAACCAGTTTTTTTCGTATACTTATTTCATAAATTGAAGGGGTTATATTTTATTAAAAGTGATTAATTTTGGAGAAAGAAAGTTTTTGGTTTTCTAGTACTCTATCTTGATACAAAAAATGTGGGAATCTTCCAAAGAAAGAAAGGAAGCAATTATTTTTAAAAGAAGTAACTCCAAACATAGATGTGTAGATCCTTCAAAGAAGTAACTTTCAGACAAAAAATGGAAGTATAAAACATTTCGTGTGAAGTTAAATCCGAAAAGAATTGCAATTAAACAATCTCCGTTCCATAAAAAATGTAATAGTGGAAAAATACACTGAAAATTCAGTGTAACCATCTTCATTTGGGTTTGAAGGCCGTCGCAGTTTGGAACTGCATCCTAACGTTTCGCCAGTACGAGTGGCTGGCTTTTTCAGAGGTTTATTTATATTCCAGGGATGCTCTCGTGGTGACAACGTTGGACACTTTCACGTCATTGCTATCAGGTGTGACAATATTTGGAATTCTTGGTAACCTTGCATATGAAATGAATATTTCCCCCAGTGAGGTTATTTCTGCTGGAGGAGGAACAGGAATTGCTTTCATATCTTATCCAGATGCCATATCTAAATTCACTGTTGTTCCATGGGTGAGTAAAAATGTTTTCAAAACAACCGTCTCATAAGAGAAGCACCACAGAATATATAGTGTTTGGGTAAAACATATTCATGCAACTCAAAGTTAGAAAGAAGAGAAGCTGTAAAAGAATTACACAAGAAATTATGATATCAGTAATTATCATCTAATAGTAATGAAAACGTCAATTTTCTTGGTTCAATATCAAGAGCAATTTTCACAAGTGAATGAGGGTATAACTAAGAGTATTGCTACTATCAGTTTTTATGTTCTGGTGTTCAGGACCGCCATAAAGGGACGTGCAAGGTGTGCACTGCACGCGGGCAGCACATCCAAGAGGGCGGCAAATTGAGCGACTCTTTACATAATTGTCCGATTACACAGCAACTTCACCTACAGCTTAAGAAACGTCATCGCATAGAAAAATTTTACGACCGGCGCGGCGCGCAATCTCATTTTTGAATCACCATCTATCGGCATCCGTTAAGACTAAGATTGAATACCAAACATCGTTTGGCTATCTTTGTGCTGAAATCTGTTCCACTATAACTTTGGAGTAACCATATCGTTGAAGGTCTTCTTTGATGATGCGTTCGTTCTCGAAACCTTCCTTTGTACTACAGAGCCCAAAAGCACGATTTACTAGAGTCTCGATGATTTCTCTTTTGGTAAATTGATGGTGGTTGGATTCGTGATTCAGATACTGTAACGCGTGAGTGGGTTTTTAGTATATAGATGTTTCTCATTTAGTGTCAGTCTTCTTCATCAATATATCTTAGACTGGCAAGTCGTTTTGAACTTCCTTCTCCATTGTGAATAGTGATGGAAGGTTTCATGCTGTTGATGTGCTTCAAAAAGGTGTCTAGTTCTGTATTCTCAACATCAACGAATCGTCAACAAATCTCAACTAGACTCGGGGCTTCTTGTGGACATACTATTGGCAGTCTCACTCCTTACGTACGTGAAGAATTTGTCTTTCAGTTGGAAATAGCAGCTCCGTACACAACATGCTAGTAAGTCCATGATTGCTTCTATAAGCAAATTTGTTCTATCTTCCAGGTCTTCGTCTTGGAAAAGCTTCCTCTGTATGAATTTGAGTGCTTCTTCGACCGGAAAGTTGGTGTAAAGGCTTTCCACGTCGATACTGATTAATTGATCATGCTCCGTAACTTCAATGACCTCTAGTAATTCGACAAAATGCCTCGGATTCTTCACAACAGATGGAGTTCCTCCTTGTAGTGGTTGTTTGATTGAAAGTAAAAATCTGGACAAATTTTAAGTAGTCAAATCTCTGGAACTAATGACCGGTCTGAGCAGAAACCCTTCTTATGGATTTTGGGGGCTTACTGTGGTGCGGTGTTAGCCATGATCTCTCCTTTTCCGAAAAATAGACCTAGTGTTTGGCACAACTTCCTTTCAACTGATGCAGTTGAGTCCTGTTCAATCTTCGTGTGTTGCTCCTTCTGAATAACATTTTCAATCTTCTGTTCAGAATTTGATCAAAATCTGTTTTACCATCAACCAGCTGTTGTTAGATATTGGAACTGAATCTCGATCCAACTGTTCTCTGATTTTCCATCTGAATTCTTCCGCCTTGGTCTGACCAATAAGGTTGGTCAGAGCGACGAAAATCAAAAGGGGACATTATTGAATCTACCAGTTGAATATTCACCCCTGTGACAACTCTACAATATCCAGATGTACCTTTAGATAATTCTATCAATTGCAAGTAGGCCAGTTATATTTCTATCAAAATTAATGTCAACCAATCAGAAAATCTACCGATTTAAGTCTACCGCGTTACAACTCTACCAGAATCAAGATCAACCACAAAAATGCCTACCATCTACACTACTACCATACACAAGACTACCTAAAAAAACTCAACAGCATAATAATTATACCAGAATTAAATTATGTCAATGATAAACAATACCTACCTGAAGATATTGATATATTTGATTCTGGTATAAAATTAATATAACTGGTACTCACCAATGACCCAACTCCGCATATGTAAGCTTAGGGCGACAAAATCAGCGGGCGATCAAACAGCTAGCGGCGGTCCTGCAGGTGTTGCTCAGTTGGTTAAAGAATCGCTTGTTGAGAGATACTATTTTTGTTCCGGTGTTAGATTAAATAGATTGAATTTCATCAACTAAACCTTACGATTCGATTTTCACAAACTTTATTTTCAAAAAATATATTACGACATGTTTTACTATCACAGTAGCTTTTTCGTAGAACAAAAATCAGAGAAGATTGACTAATATCAATTACGAGTGATGAGGTTTTATAAGGATATTTCGACAACGTTGGAAACTTTATTTTTTGTAACAAATGAATGTCGTTTATCCAACAAAGTGAATCTATCATCATTCAATATATTTGAGAGTGAGAGTACACCAAATTCAAAAGTTTGATGTAGTCTCGTTGCACTGAATAGTCATTTACATAGAAAAATAACATTTATCTAAGATTTTGCATAATTCAATAATAAAACGTTGAAATTTCTCGTCTTGATGTTGATATTTATGATAAACATAATAAATCAAACGACTGAGCTCATTCCATTTGTAATTTCATAAGTATTCGATATGAATTATGAACCATAAAAATTATTTCATTTTGTTGTTTTCGTAAAATATACGAATAATGAAATTTGAATACTTGCGTGGATGTATGAATATGATTTTCAGTGAAGGTTGAAAATTGTTGTTCAAATATTCATTCATAAAGAAGTTTATCCTGAACTGACATGAATTATGAGTAATACATTTCTTGACAAATTTATACACGAATACACATTTCACAAAAGAATTTCCCATCATATTTCAAATTGAACAGTGCTGATGTGGATAGTCATTCCTAATTTTTGAATGGTGAGTACAAGATAATAAAAACGGACAAAATTTGTATGAAAATGAATCGCCTTCAGTACCTTTCGATAAAAGAGTCACTCACTTGCTAATATCTTGTCGAAGAGAGGGGGCTATCAAATTTTTTTTCCAATATAAAAGGGAGTCTTGTGATGCTTCTCTGGAAAGATTTTCCAATTCTCTATACAAAAAATATCACTATTTTGAACTTGAGTAATGGGTTGCGGAGTTACTAGTGTATGAATTGGAGACTGGGAAACATGATAATTCGTAACTTTGTAACCAAAATACGATTGGAACAGGTTCAAACTCAGTTATCACATATGACAAAGAGTTTGTTATCAGTGAGAGAAAGGGACTGTTAACGAAAATGAATCGTATGTAGAAAAATGTGCATTATGAGTCAAACATAAACCCACATATGTTTTGGAAAGGTCACACTCAAACTCCTGGGAAAGTTAATGTTTGGGCAGGAATTTTGGAAAATCTGACTGATGATTAATATTTGGGAATTTCTCAAAACCTTAGTCACTCACGGGGTAGAGAAATTTTGAATGGATAATATTGGGCTACATTTTGAAAATCTGGTCATCTACCAAATTTCAAAAAGTTTCCTTGTCACCAAACTGATTTTTTTCAACGAGATGCTGAGATTATACATAATCTCCGATCTGAATCGACTGGTGTGATGAGTTTTATCAGTTCGGACTTCCATTGTCTAATATTGTATAAAATAATCTGAAATCCCTGAAATAACCAATACGATTGAAAATAGCAAATTAATTAAGCAATGAAACCTGAAATGAATTAACACTGAAAAAATACAAGTGGAAAATTGAACAATTCAGCCAAAAAAATACAATTGAATATTAAGCGATTTCAAGCCACGTTACTTCACGACGTTTCGATTGTTAGTATCCACAATCGTCTTCGTCATAGAAGAAGTATTGCAGGCTGTAATATTTCAATAC
>WOGR01009818.1:0-11171 GCA_015342045.1 Leptinotarsa lineolata | reverse complement strand
TAGTCAAATCGCGATCAGTTCCCAAACGATAACTATACCCGCATTTCCCGATTTCTATTTGTCAATGTAACATAATTTCAAATTTAATTTTACGACTCTTCAGCCAATCATAAAACTCGGTTAGTAACAAGTATCCAATACGAACCGGCAATTCTAGAGTTCACGTGGACTAGTTGACAGGCGGTTACTTTTTATTTATTGGTTTTTTTGGCCTTTGATAAAGCCGACACTTAAAGTGTGCGCAATATCGCTTACTGCGACTATACGCAATCCAAATGTAAACAGATGATATACATTTGTGGAATGTATAACTTTAATTCGTTAGAACTCAAGATGGCGATTTAGAAAGCAAATATTCTGCCTTTGTTTCATATAGTCACATATCCGACCATAAGGTCACTATAATATCATTAAAAATAACATATGAAAATGCCCAAACAGAAAACCATCATCAAGCCATCACTTCTAAAAGTATTGATTGTAAAAAAAATTAAAAAGAAACTTAAAACAATTCAATTGGAATACACTGTACGAAATGAATGACCCTGTGCTGGCAAATTCATTTTTCCCAACAAGAATTTCTGAACTTATAGAAGACAGCTCTGTGACATTCAAAAAAAAACAAATTGACAAAAAAAAAGATTGGATTACCAAAGGCATCATGACTTCAATTATCAGTAGAGACCGCTTATTAAAAGAATATCAAAAGAACAAAAACAATTTGGAACTAGAACAGAGATTTATCATAATTGAAATGAACTCAATACATATAAAAATAACCGAACAGAATTATCGTAGTGCGGAAATAGAAAAAAATAAAAATAATCCCAAAAATCTATCGAAAGTTATCAATCGTATGACAGGAAACGAAAATAAAAATAATATAAATAATGTATTGAAAGAGGATAATAACCTCACTGAAACAGATTTTGAAATGGCAGAAATATTCGCAATTTTTTTATCAAAGTTGGACCAGATCTCGCCAAATATATAAAAACTCCGTTGTCACCACCTCCATCCGTAAAAATTAATCCTAACTCCATGTTCTTGACACTTACCACGGAAGAAGAAATATTTGATATAATAAAAACCCTAAAAAACCATATGGCGCCTGGAATAGACGGCATTTCATCAGAAACCCTGAAAGAAACAGCAAGGTAAATTTCATCCCCAATGTCATTTATCATTAACTTGTGCTTTGAAAAAGGTATTTGTCCTCCCGAACATAAAATCTCTGTAATTAAACCACTTCATAAATCGGATGATAAACAAATTATATCAAACTACAGGCCACTATCTTTGATTAATAACTTTGCAAAAATTTTCGAAAAAGCCATAAAATCACGCCTGGAGTCATTTATGATGCAATTCGGATTGTTGAACGAAAATCAATTTGGATTTCAAAAGAAACGATCAACGGAGGATGCAATTTTAGCCTCAACTTCTAGAATGTATGAAGCCCTTGATAACACCAAGCTTGCATTATGTATCTTTCTTGACCTTGCTAAGGCATTTGACACCGTAGATAATACACAGTTATTGGGGGCCCTGCAATATATGGGTTGTAAAGGGCGTGTTAACAAATTTTTTGCAAGTTGTATCTCGAAATGGCGAAAAATTGTCAAAATCAATGATAATATCAGTAAAACTATGGAAGTTGAATGTGAAGTACCACAAGGCACCGTTTTAGATTTACTCTCATTTATAATCTATATAAATGGCACTTCCACCATGACACTTCCACTTTCAAGTTACGTGAATGAATTACCTGACTTTGATACGCTAGATATTTCATATGACAACTAAATTATCTAAATCAAACTAACAGATGAAATGAATTATTCAGATGTCATGATAGATTGCCACTTGAGATGCAATATTCATATTGAAGAAGTCAGTAACACTCTCCGCACAATGATATATAAATTCAAATGTCTTGCTGAAGTAATGAAACTGCCGCAATTGAAAATGGTCTATTTTGCTCTTGTTAACTCTAGGATATATATTGGAATGGGGGGGGGACTTGCTACAACAAACCTGGAAAGGATCAATATACTGCAGAAAATTTTTCTGAAAAATAATTTTGAAAAAGGACCGTGACTTTTCAAGTGATGCTCTCTATCACTATAAAAACTTATGACTATGTATCCACTACTCATTTACATAATACCCGACAAAAAATAATTTAGTTCTACAGTATCATAGTTTGTCTAAAACCAGAAATTATAAAACTTATTATGATCCAATATTCTTTAATGAAATTCCTGAAGCTATACGCTGTACCCCTACAAAAAGATTTCTACAAATAATAAAATAACTACCTATCAAAAAAGCGTATTACAGCATTAAAGAATTTCTGTTCGATGATGTGGTCTCTCCTTTACCGATGTTGCAGTGACACACAGGTAGGGCATAAATATTTTATAAACTGTTTTAAGTTTTAACCTTTTATATTATGTTGATGTAATTAAAACCATGACTTACCTATTTTACTAGTATATTCCCACCTGACTTGTGTGAACATGAAGAATTCAAAGCATGAACTAAATTTCTTTCTTTCTTTCTTTCTATGAGGAAATCAGAATACTGGATCCACGCCAGATTTATTTTTATAAAATAGCATTGTATTATCAAAAAAACAAGAATGAGTTCTTGCTTGTTTCTCACTCTTATGAGACCAGAAATAAAACCAATCAACATTTTCCTCTTTCAACTTTTAATAAATCTGTTGGTCAAAAATGTTTCACCATTCTTGCCCCTAGAGTATTCAACCCCCTTTTTCCAGCACTTGAAAGATATAGCTCCTTATAATTTATTTAAATCGAAGCTTAAGCAATTTATTTTGGAAGAAGATAGAAGAAAAATACACCATATAATAGAGAATAAAATTTGAACGTATGAATTCCTGGTTGAGTTCATTTATTGGTATTGAAACTGAAAATAGGAACTTGATGTTGGTATTATACTTCAAGTGGAATCCGTACTCACATTGAATTTTTTCAACCGACAGCCTATAGACTTTGTTAATTTATTACTGTGAGATACATTTACTGTTAGTTGGTTGAGTATAAGTTACTATGGAGAATTTTCGGCCAAATTTTGAACGATGTTCCTCATAGTTAACATAAATCTTATGCAGACAGCCCCTTGGCTTTGCGATTTTGCGAATTCGTGCTAGACTCTCTTGATTTGTCTCAAAAATTGTATGATGTTTGTTCGTCAACACTTTTTATGGTATACATTAGCCGCAGACAGCAAACTAGGCTTTGCGGTTTCCTTTTGTTTATTTGTCTTATTATTAATGTAATTATTTTTCTGTATTGTACAAATAAACATTATTATTATTATATGAAAAATTCAGAAAACTTTCAGCATTCAGCATCAATTGAAAGTTTCCCACAATTTCTTGTATGAAGTTGGAAAAGTGAAATACAAAAAGCTTTTTTCACTATAAACTGATCTCTCTTGAAAATATGCTATTTCAATTAATGCTTATTGTTTAAATGTCGAAAATGAAACAAGTTTGGATACGAAACGGACACACTTTTCAGTCGACTATTATTGATATTTGAAATTGTTGTCATGTTTTTCATTGTAACGAAGAGTTGAATTTCGCATAAGAAAGTGCTCCCCTGAAAACTGACATGTATTACGTTGTTTTCATTGAATGAGCCATTTATACTGGCTCGTTTCAGTTGGTGGTGTTCAATTGTTACATCACACTTTTCGAATGTCTACTCTCGAATCGAATGAAAGTTATGCAATGTGTCCATGTTTCATCATTGGTCAACTTTTTGACATGCTCTTTTGTCGTTATATTTGAATTAGTCAAATTGGGAAATAACTCTCTTTCTCTCTCTCTCTCTCTCTCTCTCTTTCTCTCTATCAGTTGGTAAACTGCCAAAACAGATTTTTCTCGATAGGCAGGTTCAACAAACTTTCCCTAGTCTGGATCTCCGGCCACACTGACCTTCAATGTTATGAATTACAGTGCAGTGATTTCATCTGATCAGAGTCTGTCATTAGCATCGACTGAGGCTTTTCAAAATGAACAGTGAACTTCTGAACTGCAGGAGATTTTTGGCAAAATCTCCCAGAACCGACCCATTCCAAAGCATTTTTACATCCTTGGAAGTATGTTATGAAACAATTATTAGACTACAGCAGGAATGTCCTACGTTGTCTAATAGGCATTCTCACAAGTAATTATCATCTGGATTATTATTTGCAGAGACTGGCACTGTCGGAAGGGGATGCTTATCATCTCTGTTTGGAATATTATCACTGCCCTGCTGTGGACCATCAGGTTTTCCGAATTTGTCGTAGTTTCCTTCCTGCCATCTGTCACAAAAAGTCACTCATTTCGATAAGTGAATCGAAAAACTCATTTATCATTTATTCGATTTCTTCAAGAGGCTGGATTTGTTGGAGTGAGTTTAATTATTTAAGTGTGAGCCTCAATAAATCCCCGCTGGTTCAAGTAGAGGGTTGAAAAGCCTCACTTACTTTGGACCTACCTACCTATCCACTCTCAGTGTAATTAATAAAATAATCACTTTTTCATCACGAAATATCATAAAACTTTTTCCAAGTTACCGTTTCAAAAACGTCTCTATCAAGGAAAACACTCTGCAAATGGAATGACATCGATATTGAACGAAAGAAAGGTTAGGTTAGGTTAAGTTTAAATGATTGATTTTTTTTTTGTGAATGAGATCATTACAGATTTGACAGACACTTGCTCATTCTGGCACCCACTGTGAACATTATCCAACGATCTCTGGAGTTTGCAGAACTGCCTCAGAAGTGATGATCATACTCTGCTCCGAAGGCGGCCCCTGATGATTCTGAATCTAATGACCTCTTCTTGAAAAGTTATAATAGCTGTACTGTTCACTAGCATGGCATAGATCCAGCCAGTAATGATATTGTTTATGCCAGTTCCAGCAAAAGCTGATCTGGTATATTTCAATAGTGTATTTTCGAATGCTTCTTTGATATCACTAAATACGGCCACCGTATACTCCATTATTTTCAATGACGAGAGATCGGATAATTTCCCTACAAGGTTATATGAGGTGAATCAGTGAGTTTGCCAGTTTGATAGAGCATACTGACCAAGTCAATGGAGTAAAAACAGAGATTCAAAATTTTCGAAACATGAAAGGCGTTCTATTCATCTTGAATGAATCATCATTAAATTTTAAAGTGGCATACTCATGTCAAGTAAACCGTGTATATTACCATTCATATTTCAACATATCTATTTCGGAAAATACCCCTGAGAAAAATTTCAAGGTGAGAAAAAAAATCATCTATCCTAGTTCAAAAACCAATCCGATTTCTGGAAAACGAAGGATATAGGTATTTGAATCATATATTGCGAACAATTCAGAGTAAGAGATCCCAGTATGTTCTTTCGAAGTCTTGAAACTCAATAGCACTGCAATGGTTCTTTATGGCTGTACCCACTTTTATCCACGAAGTTTATTGCACAAAAATTGTGATCAAGATACCGCGTCTGGAGATAGGGGAAGAATTGGAATACAAAGAGGATGTATGGAACGTTAACAAACCGATACGTATTTGAGATTAGCGTTGTTTGAATAGAAATGTGGCAATCGAAAGGAAAAGACAATTGCTTCACTTTGGAAAGGTTTTCTATTTAGATTTTGTGGAAGGTTTATATACGGTTGGTGAATATATTTGATTTACGTAACATTACTTTGGAATTTAGTGAATAGATAGAGATTTCTGAAAAAGATAGATTGCTTTTAGACTTAACTGAAGTGACATAAAAACCAGCTGCTTTCCGTAGTCTTGAAAAAAGACATAGTTGACTATATTTCAGAAAACAAAGTTTCTAAAGTGTATTCCAATGAAATCGAAATATATTTTTTTGAGTTTTTCACAATCAAGAGGAATGCTCTGAATAATAGTTTCATGAGTGACGTTGCTGCAGTGTTCATTTTACTAGTCGATTGTCGCCAAAAAACACAAACTGCAGCAAATATCGTATTTTATTTTTTTGTGTGATCTACAATCTTGTGCCTGTCGTTTAGCTTACGATTGCGGTAGACAGTATTGAAGGCGATGAGGTAACAAACGAAGTTCACTAGTTGTCCTTTAAGCATATACATACTTACGTAGTATGTAACTTAGAAACTGGTAGAACACAGCCAACACACCCAAAAAGACTTTCAACATACTGTGAATTTCATTTACAGTTTCTTCGGAAAAAAACTTGATGGTGTAGGAATGGGGCACTGCCTTCAACAATATCTTTGAAAAAGATCACAAAGATTATTCTCCGAAGTCCTCACTAGGTCCAAGCGTGGATCGATGAGGTGGACTATATAAGGTTGAGTGGAAGAAAATATGTCTGAAATGAACCAGAAACTTTTAAATTTCCTTTAAAAGTTAATGAAAACCGCAAATTTTTGTATTGTTTTTCATTTCCCAATTCAGAATGCAAAGTGTCCAGACAAAATTGGTCGAAATATTTTTTATATAAGTCAATTAGGAGTATTTCCTTCAGTTTTTGAAGTGAATTTTTCCAATATTGGAGGCATGTAGCTCAAGATTGACCGGATCTATTAGGCCCCGTACTAAAATCCACGAGGGTATATTCTGAATCACACCTATTGACTAAGCCGATCAAAAATTTGGTGAGTGATCTTCAAGGTCACATTTCAGAAGTGAAATCTGTCGAATACTAAAAAATTTAATCTTTCCGAGGCAGAACTGGTACAAATTATGTGCTCTGCTGTTTCTTCATATTCAAAATGGAGACAGCACTTACTATCTTCCGAAAAGGCAATTCTCTTCAAATGACAATTTGAACGAAAGAGATCTTCTAACATGTTAGATAAGGTTGCTGATCCCTGCTGTGGAGTAATAACTATGTGAATTGTTTAAATGCCTGAATATCTCAATTGCCAAAATTCTGAAAGTCTTCTTTCAATGCAGGTTCAAATTCTCCATTTGTCAATACCTATGACGATACTACTGACAGGTTTTGATTCAATAATATCACTTGCAGCTCCCTTACATGCGAGAGTGTCTGTAGCTGGATTACCCTTTTATATTCAATGTCAACTGTATTGCCAACTTTGCGTATCATCGTAAGAGTATATCATATGATATCCAATAGATGCCGGAATGTGTCGTTGATATTTATTCCCATCCTGCGTAAATACCAACATACTCTCAAGATCGTCATATATGACAAAAGGCGATGTAATTTTATTTTTGAATTTTTGAACTCCAAAATATGTTTTTCCTCCATAGGTAATTTTGGTAGGCATTCCTCTGTTTTCAAGCAGTGTTCATCTAACTTAGTTTTTGTAGAAAATAGTGAGAATACCTATTACGAAATTTTTTTTTTCATTATGGTTGTCGAGTTGATTGCTCACTAAACTAGCTAGATATTTTATCCAAACAAAGTGTTTTCTGGTTAGTGACGTAACATCGTAGACACTCAATGAATCCACACACCTTTCGTAATATACATCTTGAAGCATGAGTAGATTTACATGTTTGCTTTTAGTTTTTGCTACTTGGATTTAGAATATTTCAACGTATAAACGTTGACTGAGAAATCATGTTGCTCTTCGAATTTATTCATCCAATTGATTGTCATCAAAAAGTGAATATTTTACAACTCCAGAACTTTTGAATAGTCAGGATAAGATAAAATGTCACCTGAATGTTGTTCATGAGGAACTGAATACAACGCCGAAACAATGGCCAGAGCAAAGCAGGCATTATCATGATTTTTAACATTTTTTGCATGATTATTTTCGTTTGATTTGAGAAGACAGCTCAATATATGATGAATCTTTCTGCGGCACAAATTTGTTCATGTTAATCCCCAAACTCACTACTGCTTTCAATGTCCAAACACAATCACATTTGTGAAATTCTTCTAGTTTCATCATGATTGGCTCCATAACATGTTTCCCAAACCACATATTCATATCAGTGTTCTTATGGATGGATGCGTGGGATGTTGTGAAATACTAATTATCGTTGACAATCTCTAATTCTCCACCGAATGTCATATTCACCTTTGCAAATGCATCCGTTTTCAATGCATTTTGAATTCGTCCCACAAAAAGGGTTTTACAGTCGATCAAGAATGAGAATTGAAAGCCAAAACTGAATCATTTCAATGTACTCGATTTAAGGCTTTCTCTTTCCGGGTAATCAGGCCTGCTCCTTTCTTCATCTCGAATCAGTTTCGTAGTTTTGTTGTATTATAGTTACATTTTGAATTATAACGTCGTATTCACGCATGCGGAAGTTCGTGTAGGGCATCAATATGTGTGAGAAATATCAGTTTTAAAGTTGAACCGAACTACACTGACAGATTTCGTCAATATATAGGGAGAAAAGGGACCAAAGTGACTGCATACCTACTTTTCAGTTGAAGTTTCGTCAATATCATCTACTATATTGCTTCAAATTTGTAATGTATTTATATTTCGAAAAAAATATAGTGCAGCATTTTGAATCATTATTAAATATGTAGTAGTTCATGTTAAACATGTTTATACGTGAGAAATTCAGCCGGTTATCCTGTGAAATGTTATGTATTGAGTCTACTCATGTGTTTTGGGTACCTCACAAACATCCGACTAGCATGACGTTTGCAGATAATAACCTTGTATTCATTTCGAAGTCAAACCAAACTTCACAGTTGAATCTGGCAATGGCGTGTGAATGAATTCATTTTCGATATGATGGAATATCCTACTTCTTTTCAGTTATAGTAACGCCGATGTCATATGCTGTAAAGGTGGTGACGGAATGCAAAAGTTACGTGCAATAAGCAAAAAGCGACAGGTTGTTCGTTATACGTAACCAAGAAATACAGGCACAAGCTATAGATAGTCGGTCAGTTGCTAATTGCTAAATTCTAACCAAGCCTCAAAATATTTCCCAATCCCTTAATTTTTTTCTGAATATGTATTCTGTTATTAATTAAACTTTTTCAGCATTTTCAGTGTGTTCACTACATAAAATAGACCTAAATGATGACTGTTCTCATTCGTCAATTCTTATTTTCCGCTTCACATATTGAATACAATATTGCACAAGATTCAGATCTTAAATTCCATTGGATAGTTACAAGCAACAATAATTCTCTTTCGGAATTCTTATTTCTTATCACTTATGTTTTATTGGTTAGTTTCATGTTGAATCATTTGAAAACATGCAATGAACTTGTCTCAATGATTATATCTCATTAATTATAACCTTCAACTCTGCATTCCGAGGCAGCCTCAATAGTTCGGATGAGGTTTCAAAGAGAAAATGTGAGGTCAAAATTCACCATAATTATGGTAATTTTCGTCAATTGTTATATTTATCCAATTTGCCTCACCTTGACACAGCTCAAGTTGATAATTTTCAGATTATTACTTCACGAGATTCCACAATATTGTCTATACAGATACATGTTATTCACTCTCTTCAGTTCACACTACTTCAACACCTGTCTTGAATTACGATTCGCCTTAACCTCACCTTGGCACAGCTTAAGTTGATAATTTTCCAATCGATACTTCATGAGATTCTACATATTATCTTGTAACGAATATTTGGTACTATGGGTTTTCTTTCTTTTTTTCGGGGAGAGGTGGGTGTAACGGATATTTCGTTACATTCATATATTCATAATGTTATCTATAGCACCAATAGTTCAATCTCCACTATTTCGACCATCTTTTTACTCGGTAACCGGCATTATAGTCACTACGGCCGCTGTCAGAAAGGACCGAATTGTTTCGTGTTCCCTGGACAAACGACTTGAAGTTAGGTTTTCGACGGAACCCTCTCTCTCGCTTTCGAGTGCTCAGCTAGGAAAGTTTATATCTGGTACGTTGACCTTTTGTTTCATCTTCTGAATATTTATTAATATTTGATGAGATCGGTTTGAGTTTATCTTTTGTCTCTCCTGGATTCTGCTATTCAGTAATAAAAATCGTTTATTCACTTGATTTGTGATAATTACGCTGCATGTGATTGGAAATTGGAGGTAATAACTTTCAAGTAATTTTATGGTGGCTTATTTTAGTCATCGAGTATAACTATTGATAATTGACGGAATCACCTGTTGCTTGGAGTATTTTCGTTATTTCCTTTGAAGTATTTTCATCATTGGTGAAACCAGTATCTACTCCAAGTAACCCGTTAAATATCATTCTCGAGTAACCTGTTGCTGCGGCGGGGTTATCTTACTAGGAGTTTTGAAAGGAGGATTGAAGTTGAGCAGTGAGTACTTGGTGACATTCAGGCCAGGACAATTCCTCAGGTAAGCATTTATTTTCTATCTGATCTTTCATGGTCGAATTAAAATATCTTTGAGAAATGAATGCGAACTTGGGAGAATTTGTTTCTCTGGCATGATTGGTTAACTAAGTACTACACTCATCAAATTTAATTCTTTCAATTTGTTTGAGCTTGATCTGATGAACTCAATCCATCCATTAAGTACAAGGTCAACCAGTTTTCACTTATTCTGGGTGTATGCACTTTCAATTCAGTACTTATCTGGCATTCTTTTTGTTGAAGGATTTACCACCCTTCCTTGATTGAAATCGATAAATATATATTTTTCATAGTACCTTCAGAGCATATTGACAAGCGGTCAAAGATGGTTACCTACTGATATCTAATTCAGTATATTCTTTTGAGATTTTCTTATAAGTTGTCAATTTGTTCTCAGTAATTTTCAGTTTAGTGTTGAAATAATATAAACTGTTATTTCCTTTGTTTCAACTGATTTTGAAGTTTCATAACCTTGTATGTAAATAATTTCTTTCTTGAAATCCAGAATAGAGATTCTGAGGATTGTATCTGATTCGTTCCATTGTTTCGCATGATCTCGGGAAACCGTGTACTGGGTGGAAGAGGTTACTTTTCTAACCAACGTCCAGAGGCATTCTCTCGTGAGCTTTAAACCCCTCTTGAGTCGAGTGGATGGTTACAAGTATCTGCTGCCTTTGAGGACCAAGGCATTCCTACGTGAGCTTTAAATCCACCTGACTCAAGAGTGACAAGTCTCTTCAGCCTGCTGAGGACAACCTTTTAGACCAGCCACCCCAGGTGCTCCTTCCAACCACAAAACGAATCAGAACTGTAAATAAATATACTCCTTATTTTAT
>WOGR01009817.1:0-11171 GCA_015342045.1 Leptinotarsa lineolata | reverse complement strand
AAGTGTTCAAGGGACTTGGCACATTTGATTCCACTAAGAGCGGTGCATATCAGAAATACGCGACGGACTGTGGCTGCTCATCGTTCTGAGGTTCAACTCAGTATACCTCGAACTTGGCTGTTCAAAAACTTTGTCATTTGGAGAACAGCGTTCATGTGGAACAAACTTCCTGAGAACGTTTTTCCTAATGGATTTGATCTCCAGCAATTCAAATCCAATGTGAATCCAATGTTCGCACAGGTACCGCTCTGAGAGCGCCTTGAGGTTTATCCTGTAGTGCTTGTGTTGCTATTTCTGATGTATCATCAACAAAAACTCTAAGATACTCTACGCCAGTAGTTGTTTATATTTGATAACTACTGACATGTAGTACAATATTTTGGATATGTTTTAATAGAAAATAACAAATTCTATGTTTTTTGAAGAGCTGAAGTGAATCCACTTTTCAAATATCTTTCGATCTCCATTTCATAAAATACTTGAATTTTTATTTGCAAATAATATTGCAGTTCTACCTGTATATTATATATTCAGAGAACAATTGACCTCCATTTCATATATGACATATGTTTTGTATATGATAACTATAAAATTGGACCCGAACGTGGTCCTCAAGGAACACCCTTATATTCCATCTGTCAGATATCACGTCGTTTATTCGAAAACATATTGCTTTCCTATGGTTCCATTTGTGAAATACGAACTTTCAATATAACTTACTACCTCCCCTCCCAATTTCCTTTGCTTCTAGAGAGCATTGGAGGGAATTGCGATTTCTAAAACAGGAACATTTCTTCCGCTGATATTTCTCCCATTTCAGATCAGCAGTGGGATAACCTCATCCACCAAAAAAGCGAGGCTATTCAACTTTTACAAGAAGAATATGTTTCAAAGTATAAAACGTTAGAAGAGCAATTTTACACCCAACAAAAATCTCATAGCGTAAGAGAAGTGGAGCTGCTTAAGACTATAGACTCTTTGAAAAACGAATTGGAGAGCAAAGAATCTACAATAGAAGATTTACAAAGCAACATCGACACTTTAGAAGGTGGCATTCAGGTTCTGAACCAAGAGATAGCCCAACAAAGTGATGAGACGACTAAGAATGGGAGAGAGTGGGACCAAAAGCTGAGGTGAGTTTGTTAGACTGGAACATCTAGTCATTTTGGAGTCCCAACATTTTGAATTGTTGTTTAGGGGGTTGCTGGAAACCATAGCTATGTTGGAGGAAAATCACAAGAAGGAAATGGAGAACTACCGACTGAAATTCATCAGTTCTCAGAAGCAGGCCAATGAGACCATTGAACATCTACAGAAAAAATGCAACTGTTTGACTAAATTGTAAGTACTTCTAACACATTGTCCAGTACTCCTCCATGTGGAAAAAGTAACTCAAACCCTCTGTAGCTTGTTATATTATAATAGATTCTTTCAGCGGTAGTGTAGAGATTAGCACATCCGCCTTTCAAGCGGAAGACCGGGGTTCGATTCCCCGCCGGGCAACAGTGTTGGGTAATCGCACGTTGAAAGGTAAGGCCTCGTTAATCCATTGCACGCACAAGTTTAGACTTCTGAGGGTTGACGTTCGTCAGCTGGTTAACGGAACGAACGATTCAAGTACAATTTTTTTTTAGCGCCGCTCTACAATTTTTTTGCCATATGCGGTCATTTCTTTGCTGCTTTGCTGCTTTCGGGCGCCTTGAACGAGGTAACGATCGTTTTGTTTCCGGAGTGGAGTAATGATTCCACGTTTTATCCATTATCACATATCGACGCAAAAATTTCGTTTTCTTTCTTCAAACGTGGCCAAACACTGCTCAGAATCATCAAGACGTTTTTGTTTCTTGAAGTACAGGTTGCAGGTTAGCATCTGGTGTCTTCAGTTGTTCTCCGTTTCGGCTTTGACTTTGTGAAGCCATTTTCAAGAAGCTGAGGTCTCATTTCGCCTACACTTCCGGTAGTGAGATGCTGCAAGAGTTTTGTGACTTGACGCTAGGGCCTCAACCTTCCTACTCCCCAGGTTTCGTCGCCGTTCTTTGCAAGGGTCTCAATATACTCACTCCCAAGCGTCGACTGTGAGTCCACAGGTTCTGGCCTGCTATTCATGTCCCTGGTTGAGTGAAAGGGCAATTAAGTTTTGGAAGCGATGTTGGAGTTAGTAGTGTGACTTGCAAAAGCTAGGTGTGCGATGTTGTGAGATGTGTGGCGTGACAGTAATGATCTCCATGAATGGGGTAATCTTCGTCAATTATCTTGTTTGTTGAGATAGTTTGGTGGCAATGGTCTTGGTGTTTCAGAAACTTATTGTGAGGTCTGTTTCACGATGATGTTTGAGATGGTAGGAAGCTGGATTCGATTAACGGACAGCAAGCTCATGCTCATTGGCTCTGTTAGAGACTGTTCTGTTGGTCTGGCCAATATGAGTGCTGGAGCAGGTGTTACATATACGCCTTGTGCCTCATTGAGTGTTCTGTCTTTAGTTGTTGGTGGAAAAGTTTGATTGTTGGCTGGATACTGTTTCAATGTCGTGCCTTTGTCGGTAACTCCATGCATATAAGGAAGAAAAGCTTTCAGGTGGTCCGTCTGTTCCGTCATGTTGAGATGTGGGGTACGGCTTTGCTCAAGTTGGATGAAACTTTAGATTTTGGGGTTCGAGATAGTTGTTTTGGCGAAGGGCGGATTTGAGTACGTTGGATCCAATGTGACTGTTAGTGAGTCTGATAGACCTTTGCATAAGATAATTCAAAACGGAAATTGATTGGGCAGGGTGACGATGGGACTTAGCATTGACTTAGTGAGCAGTAAACATGGTGTAAGAAGGAATCAACGGGTTTAGTGATTAGAACGTCCAGGAATGCAAGTGAGTTATTATTTTCGACTTCCATTGTGAACTTCAGGTTGGTTTGTAAGGAGTTTTTGTGATTTCATCAATGTATGCAGACTTTCAAATCCGTGAGGTCATATAATAAAGACGGAATCTACATATTGAAGCCAATACGTAAATTTGATGACAGATGTGTCAATGTTTATAGTCTTCCATGTGGAGATTTGCAAGGACTGTAGAAAGGGGGAAACTCATGGGTGCGCCTTTCATTTGTTTGTGAAATTCGTATTGGAAAAAGAAATAGGAAGTCGATATATCTTGAATGTTCCTGAATACAATTGATTATATGTTTTCATCATTCATATCAATTTTTCCATGTTGCAGTATTTTGTTTCTGAATGTGGGTCAACAAATCTAATGAATCAGGTTGAGGAGTTCTATTCAACTGAAATTTCCTGTCTCATTCTCAGAAAGAAGAACATTTGAATGCCGGTTTAAGACTGACAAACCCTTCAGCTACTCTTTTTTTTTGTAGATTCGAGGAAGTCAGGCAAAGATACGAACGGCGGGAGTCTAGACAAGAAGACCTGAATAAGATATCGGATTTGAAGCAGATCATAGCAGAACAAGAAAAAGACCTGGCTTGCATAAACGAGGAGAAGCGTTTTTTCCAAATGAGGCTCATGACCTTGGAAAAACACATGGAAGACAACGCTTCGGCGGAGGATGAAGAATTTGAGGACGCGCATGCGCAACCGGTGAAACAAGAACAATTGCTGGATTACGCAGGAGGCGTTTCAGTCAATCCCGTGTTTCCCCAACAAAACGGCCCCATTTGCATACCCCCCACGATACCTGAAGGCGACGAGTGATTCTCATTTTTGTATTTGTATTTATTATTACTTTTTCATTGCGTTTGTACTACAATTTTTTGAAGATGATGGAAATAAATTTTCGTCCACGCTGTATGTCACTGATAATACATTTCTTTAATTTCCCACCTCTTATTTTTTGAACGGGTCAACTCACAACATTGAAATTTGGGATCGATATTTCCAGAAATATTCCTTTTTATCTGCCATATGGCAATTTCAACAACCCGATAAGGTTTGTTAAGCTATTTTTTATTTACAAAAACAACAAAAATGTCAGTACGACAATGAACATCATTGTTCAGTTAGAATATTCTCATTTAGTTTTCGGTTTTACTAGTAGAAAGGTACCTCGTCCACAATCTCTGAAATGGTCAATTCTCGTCCATTGAAAAAAAAAATCGAAGCGATTTTCATTTACCGTGCCACGCGTAACTTTCACGAGACTGAAAGGATTTTTGATGAACGTTTTTCGAATCGTCCTATCTGTAAAAAATATTTGAGGAAACTTGTATCCAAATTTACAACTACCGGTAGTGTACCTAACAAAAAGCCCCCAGTTCATCCGTCCATTCCGGGAAAACAGCAAGTGCAAATAATTGGTGAGATGGTAGTAAATCCTGAACAGTCTACTTATTCCGTCCCGAATATTTGTGAGGTGTCTCCTTCTACTGTGTGGACACTTTTGAAGAGGAATAGCAATCATCCATACAAAATTAAAATGGTACACCAATTAACTGAAGATAACCCTGATCGAAAAACAGAATTCTGCGAAATCATGACGGAAACCATTGCAAGGCATACTACCTATCTCCACAATATTTGTTCTAGTAACGAATGTACAAGAAAAATAGAGTATATAGTGGTAAATTTTTGTTTGCGAATATTATCAAGAATGTAATTGAAGGTTAAAACTTTGGTATTTGAGACATTGTAAGCTAATAATTTACATTACACCAATTTGAGATTTTGAAGACATCAAACCAGATATTATTATTATTATTATCCAGGTAACGTGATTCTTTCAAGACATATTGGTGCCAATTTGATTCCTCACAAATCAAAATATAGTTTAACACAGTTGAACCACTCCGTAAATGAAGCACATCTGTCCTATTTAGAAATTCCACCAGGAGTGGTAATTTTTTCGATAATTTTGTCGCTCCCTGTATATACAATGGCACTGAAAGGTTTTTTCAGAGCCAGCTCTGTCAGCACTTTCACCTTCGATTCATGAACAGTCTAAAACAACCCTCGTTGTCCTACTTCGATATTTTATAAGAAACGCATAACTAGTTTGTGAGGGAAGGCTATATTACCCCAATAGTAGGGGTAGAATGTATCTGCTGCACATGTGCAGTGACCAAGTCAATATTTTCCGATCTTCCCTAACCTTCAACTTCTGTTCACTTGTTTTATCGAATGAACCACTGTGATTTTGTTGTAGTCGATATATTCATTCATATATTATACTCTCATTGATGGTAAGTTGAATTGCAGACTGAAATTTTCCACTGTACACTCCATAAATTTGTTATAAAGGTGCAGATTTCCAAGTGAGAGGGATTGCCTTTTATATTTCGAGATTTGAGAAAAAAAAAACAAATATTAATCATCGAAAATCACTTTATTGCTTTTCAAAATATTTCCCATGAAGATTTATATACTTTTGCATGCGTTTGAACCAATTGTCGAAGCACTTTTGCCACTCTGAGGTATTCTCAAAACATGCATTCTGAATGCAGCAACCGCTTCTTCAGGTGTCGAAAAATATTGAAATCTCAGTTTGTTTTTTACGTACAGGAATAAAAGAATTCATTTGGTGCCAAGTCAGGATTATACGGCGGATGATTCATCAAATCAATGTTTTGGGTGCTCAAAAATGCAGTTGTTTGAGCCGATGTATGAGAGCTCGCATTGTCGTGGAAGAGTGGTCCGTCTTTGGCAATTAGTTTTCCTGATTTCTTGGAAGACAACTGGCAAACAAATGGTTGTATACCACTCGAAATTGACTGTTCTGCGTTGTTCTAGTGGTACGGTTGCGACATGTCTAGTTTTTCCGAAAAAACAGGCGACCATTTGCTTGAAAGTGCTTTTTGGGCGCACAACTTTTGTTGGATTCAGCTTATCTTGAAACAACCATACAGTCGACTGCTGTTTGCTTTCGGGCTCATACGCGTGAATCCACGATTCTTCACCTGTCACGATGTCATTGACGTGTTTCGAAGCACCGCGATCGTATTTTTCGAGCATTTTCTTCGACCAATCGACACGAGCCTTTCTATGAGCGATTGACAAATTGTGTGGGATCCAACGTGAACAATTTTTTTGACAGTCAAATGTTTATGCAATGTTGAATGTGTGCTGGTCCCACTAATGCCTAAGGTTGTCTCAATCTCACGATAGGTCACTTGACGATCTTGCAAAATCAGTTCGCGCACAGCATCAATGGTTTTCGGAACAACAACTGATTTTGGAGGACCTTCACGATATTCGTCTTGGAGTGAACTACGACCACGATTGAATTCACTATACTATCGATAAATACTGGTCCTTGATGAAGCTTCATCGCTAAAAATTGAATTAAGTTCATCCATGCACTGTTGCTGAGTTAATTTACGTCGAAAGTTGTAAAAAATAAACGCACGAAAATGTTTACGATTTAATTCCATTTTTGGTCCGAGATGAATCTTTTGTTACTGTAAACAACACAAATAGTGCTCGTATGTCAAAACATTCTGAGTACGTATAACCTCAAAAATGTCCAACTTTACGATAGAGCTGTCAGTTGCCAGATTGCAGCACTAGGGTTGCCAAATCCCGAAGCATAAAAAGCAACCTATCGTAACAGAAGATAGGTATCAACAGAAACATTTTGATTCTTATTTATATTATTATTCATATGAAAATTCTAACAATTGCTAATATTGAAGGCATTCAATTTGGTTGAAGGTAAAGGTAAAGTTTCCGTTGCACATTTATTATTTTCATTCGATATATTTTGAATGGTCTTGGTGATTTTAATTTTGTTTGTGAGTGAATTGTCTATATATCCTTCAGCAACATTGGTAGACTTCCAGTCACCGAGTCTCTTCAAATTTACGATTTTTCCACCATTATCAGGAAATAACGGCGCTGAAGTTCCAAGCGGTTGCTAACAAAAAAAATCCTAGCCCCAGTACCCCTTTCAATTTCTCCAGTTATACTTCATATCTCGGTCAGTTCTCCTATTCCTCACTTGCTTATTGTGTTTTCACTAATCATTTGCTTGATACTGTTTGAGGTTTAACTTTTCTTGAATCACTGATTCAAAGGACTCAAGGATAAATTCCTGCGTTTCTATGCGGGATAACTACTAAAGGTTCTTGATAGAGAAAATGGTACTTTATCCACAATACCATCTATCTTACTCCTAACACAAGTGTTTTGCCTTCAGGTTCAAATAAGTGGTGTGTTTATTGATAATAACTTTTCAATCTGACATTTTCATCTTGCACGTTTTTCTTCTTGGGTTGTTTTCGATTTCTTGTTCCTTCAATTCTTGATTCTGCTTTGCTTTCTGTTCTTCATCTACTCTAGATTATACTCCGTGTTCCTGTTTACCTAATTTCGAAGAACTCAAGGCTACTTCTGGTAAAATCTATTGTCGATTCTGGATGGAAAAGAATAATACTGTTTTCACAACACTGTGCTGTTATTCTACACTTGAAATCAGTGTTCATCGTGAAGGTATCTCTGGTTGAATGTTCATTGATAACAATATTTCACTTCTATCAGTTTAAATGCCTCTTGGTCATCTTGGTAATTTTTAGCTTCAACACCTGTACACAGTATCATCAAACCTTCATTCAATAAACCACATTGCACAAGTAACTTTCGTGATATACCTGGATCCACTACATTCATAGAGATACATAAGCACTACAAGAACATTCTTAGTCATCTTTGAATTATCCTTAAACTTCTTAAAAGGTTGTCTCGAAATAACGTTTCAGCGGTATCGGTGTAATGAAAAAATGGAACGGGAAATATACCTTCAGCAAAAGTAAAAGTTCCAAAGACACAGTTTTCTGGCTCCAAGATAGTTGATAAAGAATATCCTCAACGTGCTCAGCAAGAAGGACCTTAACAGATCTAGTAGAAGCCTAACGAGAAGGATGTTTTTTTTCTCACCTCACAAAATACTCCAATAAAAAAATCCCTCGAAAGCTAGCTTTGAGCGAAGCTGTTGTGGTGGATGACATCCAGTGGACGAACCAGTGTCATATCGTCCTTTGTCCTGGAGACAATGAAGAAAATATTACTTACCTATATAAGAAGTGAATCTACCACATGAACCACTTTTCAAAAAAATATAAAAAATGCACCATCACTTTTCCACATAGAAAATAGTTTGTGATATACAGTAAGCTTTCGACATCAAATATGAGTCCACCACTGGAGGAATGAAACTTTTTTTTTTGCTCAGAAGCAGACTCGCTAAATTTGGAGAATAGGCAGTTCATGTAACCGTGGAGAAAAGCTCGCTATGGACAACATAAAAGCAAAGTTGGAAGATTAGAATTTCACTACTTGAGGTTTGCCGCTGACCTGAGGTTATTTCACAACTCATGCAAACGGCTATAAATCCGATGTAAGACTTCAAAGAAGAATTCATAGTCAATTCTAGCGGTGCTAGTCCTATTTAGCAAAAGTCGAAAGTATACACGTTGAGCCCCTGCTCGAAGTGCATACTTTGCACTAAGATTACTTTACTGAAGAAAGTGAATTACCTCTGGGTTTCATTATCGAATAAAAACTGCCTACGAAGTCACAACAATAAATCTATTGGTTATATCGAACGGTAATCAAACCTATGTTTTATCTAGGTTTCATTGACTTGGAACAACTATAAGCAGAAGCTAAGTAACAGAAATTTCATCGATTGCGAACCCTTGATGTGGGTGCTAGGTCACAAGGTGATTTGAGAAAAAGGAACTTGAGGAAAGAACCAATACCACTTTCTCCGGACCAGAACTTTTCTTAGGACTTTAGAAAAGCCATATCAGAGAATAATTTCGTATGGAAAAACTGACAATTTTGGTTATTTTTAGTCAACAGGAAGTATTGCCTATAGTTGCATGCATTTGTCGATATACAGAAAGTCTCAAACTGCGCCAGGGTGAGAGATCTTTCAGTTGGTCGTCCTACATTGCCTGATTTTCATCATTCTTACTGTTATTATCAATATTATAGGACCTGTCTTGAAAATACAATTCATAGCTTCAATATCATACTGGTTGCATTAAAATTTGTTCAACTTGTAAAAGCTAAAATATTATTTTAACTTTCATGTCCCCTCTGACGTGTGAATCTGCGTTGCCGCTGTCGAAAAACATTCGAGGATCGTCATTCAGGCGCCAGATTCCCAACAAGGTCGTGTCGCGGCCTTCTGACATCCGTGTCGAAGTTCGATTGTCACTTGTTTTGCGAAGGTGTCGCGAGTTCAAATGATGAACGACGGCCAGCTGGATCTACTTGCTGGTGATCAATGCCGATCTTCGCATTTTTGTGCTAATCAGACAGTTGCCAGTGTCAGGATTTAGTCTATACCACATACATTCCAAGTATGAAAAAAAAATTAAAATATCACACAACTACTATTATTTATTCGAGGGGATCATTACCGCTAGATGGCACTGCAGAACTCAGGGATAACAAAAAAATTCGTTCTTGTATTGATAAAACTAAAAAATATAGAAAAAAAAGTCAGTCAAAAGGAAGAGTTCAAGTCTTATCCGCAGAGAAGTTTTGTTTCTCCACTCAACCATAAATCATGAGTCTCAAGTAGATGCAAAAAGGGCGTTTGATAGTGTGTGGTGTTGATGCATTAGAATCACATTTCCAATAGAACATGCTTTGATTCAAGTCAAGCGCCAGAGATGAACGTTCTCCTTTCAGCCATATTCACCTAATCCAATTCACCTGTGAAAGATATAACGGACTTTCACACAAACTCGCTGTCATTGGATACACTTGAAAAAATAATTAGACATGCCATTATGATTATTCAGCAGCTAATGAACTTGACATTTTATGCACTTCTTCATTCGTTAGATACTATAACAGTATTACTGGGTTTTCGCTTCTTACCTATTGTTAATTGGGACTCAATAATAATAATAAATTGTCTTTAACCATTTGTTAGATGGTATATTTCACGTAAGTCACATTAAAGACGAACACAGGTGTTTGGTAGTATATTTTCCTTGCATTTTGAAAGAGAAGAACCGAAAACCACATCGGCATAATGTGCAGCATAGCACGAGAATCTGATATAAAGTTGTTTTCATTCGCTTATTCAGAATATTTCAAGTATCTCACCGTTATATACTCTTTATAGAATCAAGGACACTAATTCTATTCTCTATAGATAAATACTCATACTTAACAATATTGATCAGATAGCTGAGCAAAAGAGTTAAGCTCATCGTTGAGTAGATATATTCGAGATTCATCAGTGTAGGTGTGGACTGAACGATAATAAATTCTTGAAGACCATGCTAGGAATCGCACATTGAAAGGAAATACCTCGTTAATCCTTAGGTTACACAAGTTTCGACTTATGAGGGTTGTCGTTAGTGAAGGGGCGTGAGCTGGTTGATGGTAAAACAGATTGTAACAGAATTCTTGAAGAGAATTGTGAGGTTTACATAACCAAAAGGAGTGCTTCTATGATTAGTGGTTCTGAGGAACTCCTGAAAAAACTTGGGGAGAAATTAAAGCCTGATTGTTATAAAGAACTGTTATGAAGCGCTTACTGGCGACTGATGACAATTCAAGATTATGAAGAATGTTTATCGATAATAATCGATGATTTGTTATATCAAATGTTTTGGAAAAGTCAAGTAACACCAAGTTGGTAAGTAAATTATGATCTATCGTCATGTGAATATCGTCTGTTACTTTTACGAGTGACGTAGTACAACTCACATGTGGGTAGTAACGAATGATTATTCAAATATTCACGTGTCTGGTTATTAGTATTTTTTCTTGAAAATTTTGGACGAATTCGATAAGTGAATTACGCTTTTTGAATTTATAGATGTTTAGGTTTTCCCAGATGTTCATACGGTTTCCTTTATTTATTTGTTTGATGAGTTTGATGTTTTCTGGTGGGGGAAAGTTATTATTGTTTTGCATGGCGTGTGTGGCGAGATTTGATTTATATGTTATTGGATTTATGTATGCTCTTTTATGCATACGTACCTTTGGATCAGTTTTTTCTTTGTTTGGCCTATATAAAATTTTTTGCAGTCAGGACATTGTATGCTGTACACTCTTTTTAGGTTTTTGTCTTCTTCTTTTTCGCGACTGTTTATTTGTTGTGTTATTTTCGTGTTCGTTTTATAAGTGATGATGTTCAAGGGTTGGAAGACGTTCGTAAGTTTTTTGGTTTGGTGACCTATATATGTGAATGCAGTCCATCTTTTTGC
>WOGR01009816.1:0-11172 GCA_015342045.1 Leptinotarsa lineolata | reverse complement strand
TCTTGACAGTGATCCCTGTATCCAATATTAGCCAGCACTCTCAATGCTTTCTTTTGCATCCTAAATATTTGAATGGAATGACATGAATTTCCCCAAAGTTGTACACCATAACTGATATGGGTAATGAAATTGTATGCGGAAATACAGATGACATGCAGAGTAAATTGTCTTCTTCTCTTATCAAAAATTCAAACAAAGTTGCAAAATTCTGACGTACAGGATATTGTTTTGGAATGAATCAAATTTTTTGATTTTTGTCAAGTTCGGAACTGGATTTGAATTATTATTTTTAAGCTATTCAACACTATGTTGAACGAATAATATACTTTGGTAGTAAAACTAATAGCTACTGTAGTTCGTAAGATAGAAATATTCGTAGAATTGAACGAAATAGATTAATCACCCTGTATCTTGGTTACAAAGAATCTCAAACCCGTGGAATATAAGTTATTTAGAATTATGGTCTCTCTAATCTACCCACACGGTATACGCATTTCCCAATAAAACACTCTGTATACAAAGATTTTTTTTAAATTTTGTGTCAATTCCTTCATGAAATCGATTCATTTTTTTTACTTATTACTTCTATAACTATTGCCAGCTACTGGGTTCGGTAGTCCGATAATATATGGAAGGCATATCTTCACGCATAATATTATCTTTGGCTCGTTGTGCGACATATTCGTCGTAGACGGGGTGGCTTGCGTAATGTAAAAAAGGGGTTATAATGACGTCTTATTTAAATGTCAGCCTATTCGTAATAAGAGTAGCCTATTGGAAGAAGTTGCTGTCACTGAAAAAGTTATGATTCGTTATAATCGAATCGGCTTGGAGTTTATTAGATTATATTTGAAATATCAATTTAATTTCATCATGAGAAATGTTACTTTTTTCAAAAAGGGTCAGATTGGTAACATGATCAATTTTCCTTAAAAAACAATTGTTTTCTTGCCTACGTTTCGAATTTGAATAAATTCTTCCTCAGGGCTCGAAAAAGAGTTTCTTCGTGTTGAAAATATAACTATTTTAAAAACATCAGACGTTTAGACACACGATAAAAATAAAAAACACTTAAACAATAGAATTTTCGAGACAACACTCTACAAAGACATGTCTTTGTGTGCAGACGAATTTAATTAAATTCGTAACTTTGACAAAAAAAAACATTGTTTTATCAAGAAAAATCAATCCTGTTACCCATCTAACCCTTTATGAAAAACATTAGTGGATCACTGAATCATTTAATTGAAAAATATTATATTTATCGCCGACAAGTATAAGAAGTGATATGATTGTGAATGTCAAAATCATAATTATGACACTTGTGCTGTAAGTACCTTTAAATTACTGATTCCTGTCATGAAATTGTGTAATAAGCAAACACTTCCTAACTTTTTCTACTTTTCTCTACCACATACATTCTGCAAACTCAATTAGGAATTATAATCAGTTCAATGTTTTCGAAACGGCACTTAATTCAACTTCTTCAGCTTTTTTGAGAATTTCGTCGCTAAAATTCATATCTTCACAATGCAACTTGCAAATTGTGTTTTTTTTTCAGTGAATAATTATATTGGCAAAGAATCACCTGCAGTGTGCCAAGAAACATTTTTGCTAAACTCTCCCGCATTACAAACTATTTTCTCACTATCATTATATTTCATCGTGAAGTGCATACTAATTGAAATGCTACAGCTGAAAAATGAAGTTTTGAAAATTGTAGAACATATTTATGAACATTACTTGGAAAATACAGTACACACGATTATTTTGTATACGTTACGTAGGTATGTATTTCACAAGACTACTATTTAAACATCTGAAAAATAAATTCTGAGTTGTGTTCACTGAATTTTCGACAAGAAAATACATTTCGTAACAAATCATGTCATATATTTGTGTTTAAATTGCATATACAGGAAGAGACATCAAGCAAGGCACAACTGCCGGAGAGAAAACTTTCCCCAGAAACCCAAAAACTTGTTTTTTCGTAAGAGAAATAAGTTTCGACCCAAAAACCATTGTAAAACATCTCTAAGCATAGGTGGCATTTCCAAAATTTTCATTTCGTCCACCTTCCTTTAATTTTGAAATGAACTTTGAACTTTGAAATCGATTTCACTTTTGTATTTGAGCATACTTAAAATCTGGCTTTAAATCAAATTATCTAAATGAACAATTTATTCAGGCCAGTCTCAACTCACCTATACAGTAGGATTATGGGCTGACACCTATCAGAGAACAACTACTCCCCTTGCTAATACCACGAAGGGCGTTGAATTATATCCGACAGGTGTCAGTGCAGAATTTTTCACGGAAATGATTCCTGCATATGCTGTTGGCCATAGAACTTCAGGAATCAATTTTTAACTTTTGGAACACACTTGCAGACTGGTTTTGGGCTGTTTTATTCAGATAATTTCATTTCCTAACAATATTGGTTGGCATTTCGAACTTCCACGTTTTTCAAAACAAGTGTACTGATTTTCAAAAATGGAGCAGCAATAGATAGGGAATCGATAGCAAAATTCTATTTTTTATCTGAAACTACTACAAACTATTTGAAACTGAAACTATTACAAACGTGAAATGATTTTGGATTTTCAGAATTTTGCCAAAAAATGTTTCGCTAGCAATTCTGCCTTTTTATGGCTACTTTGTATTGGTTACCTTTCACAATAATAAATCTAATACTCACAATCAAAAAATAAAAAAAAATTCTAAGGGAAAGAAATAAATCTTACATTTTTCAGCAACATTCAAGCAACATAATGAATTGTTTCGAATATAAACTGTTAACACTGAATTTCGAAAAAAAAACTTCTTCTCATAGGTTATAAGTTTTATTGAACGAAAGTATTTTTTTGTGGAGGATATCAAAGGTTTTATCGACCTCTTTTGGGTTTTACCACGTTCCACAATCTGAAATATACAGGGTCTTTCACGACGAGCGTTCGTTAGGAATATATGGAGAACGATTTGAAATAAAAAATTGAAATTTTGTGTTGGTGGGTTTTACAAAATGTTATACCGGAAGTTGAGGGCAACTTTAAACTTTATTTTGAATTGTTCTCCATATATATTCCTAACGAACTCTCGTCGTGAAAGACCCTGTATAACAATATAATACATTTGTCTTCATTATTAAGCGAATACGATTTGCAATTGAGCCAAAAATTTTGATGACGTGGGGTCATTGATAAAATATGTTCTGGAAGAGAACGCTTAAGCAGATTCGTTTGCAGATTCAACAATGAATGTAATAGAAAACAAGCAGTCAATTGAAAACCAAATGACTCTACAAACAACATCACAGATTCAACAACCATGAACTGGATAAATACCGACTCAACAACCACCGACACCTTTCACAACTAACGTTATATTTTACATTCCAGGACTATCTGGAATGTAAAATATCAATGACATATTTCACATTTTGAATCTCCATCGACATATGTCGAGAAAGTTTATAGAAAAACTGCGAAAGTACTTAAATTTTTCCAACTCTGAAGACAGAGGCAGATTTTTATTCTCCGAAACATTAAGATAATAATTATCTATAAAATTTTCTACCTCTTTTTTTTTAATGGGCAATATTACTAAGTATGACAAGTTACTGATAAAACACTTTGAATTTACACAATAACTCATTGGGTTGAACTGAAAAGTTTGCCCTTTCTATATTGAAATTCTCCATTTCAATGTTCGTTTCTCTCTGATTGTGGAAGGTGAAAGTTCTAAAAAAAAGGTCGATACATATTATCTTCCTGATTTGCATTCTATACACAAATAAATAAGGAAACAAAATAATCCATTCAACCAACCACAAAATATTTAGGAATCACAATTTACAGTTTGGATCAATCATATCAAAGATGTTTGTTTATCTTGAAAATAATGATACATACTCGTACATTCGAATATTTCTCTGATATATTGGATCTGCAATATTTGAAAATGGTATATAACTTAGTCGAATTTCGCATTGTCTATGGTATTATTGAATGAGGTGGAGTCACTTCTACTTACTTTGATGAACCCGAGCCCATTGAGAAACTCATTATTCAAATATTTTTTCAAATCTGAACTCATTCCAACAATCTTCTCAATAACGAATTGAAAACCTCGGGTCCGAGGCAGTTATCCTTCAACAAAATTACTCATTACAACTTCGGAAATAACAATACATTTCAGTTTATATCACGTCAACATATAACGCAAGGAAAAATTAACAAAAACCTCATTATTCCAGCAATTTACTAACCTGTATGACAGAAATGTCATATGTTTTCAGCACCTCCAGTTTATAACTTCGTACTTTCTGATATGAGAACATAGTATAATTTTTATAAATTCGAAACAATTCGAAACTTCTCATGTTGTCAGCAGAGAAGGCAGAGGTAAGAAAAATATTAGAATCGAAAAAGTATTTGATAACCGTTGTTATGTTTGAATACTAAATGAACAAATTTGATGATTATTGTATTACTGACATCGCTCTTTTTTTGTTAAACGAAGACTTGGACGTGGCTTACAGAACAAATGATAATTGAAGTAGATTTATTAAAAACAATAAAGACAAAACTTCAGTGTTGGAAAGATCAGAAGTCTACAAGTTGACTTGAGATTCTTCCCCAAAAGTTTATATTGGCCAAACGGGAAGAACGTTTTCCCACAGAACAAAGAACATTGAAGTAGTTTCTAGAATGTGAAAACCAATTCCACATTTGCAAACCATCTTCTGGTAGAAGGACATAAGTTATACTATGACTATGATGTATTTACATGAACATTACGTATTAGGCCACTGCCAACTGGCAGTGGCGCAAAAATCTCGGTGCAGAAAACCGAACTAGGTTTGTTGATGCTCGCAAAAGCTGCAAACTTAGAATGAATGAAAGCAAAGAATTTCACAATTAGGGAATTAGGGATAAATTGCTTGCCAATTCAAACGGGTCTAAATCCTTCTGGTCGCAAAGCTGTTAATCAAAACTTCAAAAAATCCACGATTCCACCACTAACATAAGCGGATGGATCAATGGCAACAACAGCCATAGAAAAAGCAAATCTACTAGCTGAACAATTTGCATCCCACTCCACGGTCGAATTTCTGGGAAAGGCACCACCCACTATTCCCACACAAAAATCCACAATGCCGGAAATTACTTTTGGACAATATTTAGTCAGGCAAATTTTGTAACAGCTTAACATCAACAAAGCATCTGGTCCTGGTGAAGTTCCCGTTATCGTGATTAAAAAGTGCGTAAATGAACTCGCACCAGTTATTTTGCAGACCTCTCAACCTGTCTCAACCTTTTTCCTTCTTGTTGGAAGATTGCTCGCGTTCAGACCATTCCCAAAAAGGGCGAGAAAAATCGTCCTAGTAACTATAGACCAGTCGCTTTGCTATCAGTGATATCAAAAATCATGGAGAAAGCTGAAAACTACCATATCCTCAAATATTTGGATGGCTTTAACATCTTTAGCGATCATCAATATGGCTTTCGGAAACAAAGATCAACAGCGACTTTCTTTCGTATGTCACCCATATTTGAAATAACAGAATCGCGAAACATGAGGAGTCAAGAGTTGTTGCGCTTGATACCTGATACTTCTAAGGCTATTGACCGTGTGTGTCACGGGGGTTTGCTTCTCAAACTCCGATGCTGAAAGAACGTTCCCTGCAAGTGACCGTCGATGAATATCTCTCGAATACTTTCACCATCAACACTGGTGTTCCCCAACCCTCTTTTTATTGTATACCAACGACTTACTGGAAAAAACCAAGAACCCAATATATTGCTTTGCTGACGACATCACTCTTGTCTCGTCATTCCATTTGGATTCCAGGACATCGGCTGCGGATACACATCTTCACCGGATGCATAGCTTAATGAGGATTTAGAAGTGATTTCGAATTGGGTTTTCTGTTTTGGCACATATTTCTGCCCAAGTAAGGGCTGCTTTTCGAAAGCTTGAAACACTATTTCGAACCAGAAAACTGTACACCCCTCAGCAGTTTTTGATGCTTTATAAAGCTCAGATGAGACCTTCTTTTGGAGTATTGTTCTCAAGCATGGAGCTCCGCCCCTAGGCATACCCTGAAGCTGCTGGATTCTGTTTAAAATCTGTTTTTTTCGTTAACCAGCTGTCGCACCCCTACGGACGACAACCCTCAGAGGTCGAAACTTGTGAGAGCTAAGGACTAACGAGGCCTTACCTTTTAATGTGTGATTCCTAACATGGTTGCAGAATCATTCCAGCTTCCATTAGATGAATTCTCTCGAGGAAAATATCTGGTCAGAGTTGGGATCGAACCCACGACTTTCTGATAGTGAGTCGGGCGCACTACCACCGTGCCAATTCCGCGCCAATTTCATCCAGGAGAGAGCCATCCGCTTGATTAGAGACGTGAAAATCACTTGCAACCCTGATAGTTTGGAACATCGAAGAAAGGTTGGAGATTTGTCTTTCTTCTATAGATACTTTCACGTAAAGTGTTCAAGTGACTTGACGCATTTGATTCCACCAAGAGCGGTACATATCAGAAATACGCGACGGATTGTAGCTGCTCATCATTTTGAGGTTCAACTCAGTACACCTCGAACTTCACTGTTCGAAAACTTTTTCATTTGGAGAACTGCGTTAAACTGGAATAACCTTGCTGAGACCGTTTTTCCAAATAGATTCAATCTCCAGCGATTCGAATCCGATATGATTCGCTACTTTCGCACAGGCACCGCTCTTAAAGCGTCTTAAGGATTTTCTGTTTTGTCTATGTTTTGTCCTTAAATTCGGAAGAGAAAGGTTATCAAGAAAGTAGAAGGTGAAATGATTGAAATTTTTATTCTATAAATCACTGATTAAGTGAAATTTAGACAGTGTGAAGATGCCTGATGAAGATGTATATCGAAACACGTGCTGCGATTTTGTAAACTGTTCAGTTTGAATTTTAAAATGAAGTATTACTTGTAAATCTATAGATATGTGTAAATACTTTTAGTTACTATTTCCAAGTAGAACTTTCACCGCGGTTTGTGGTTTCTCATTCAATTCTGAATGATTACTTGTATTTCAGTGTCAGCCCGTGAATGATATATTTATGGCAGATAAATCATTATTATTATCATATCTTTTTTTAAAAATAAAATTCACTGATATGACAAGAAGAATTCTCCCCAAAAATGGGACAGGTTCCTAGGGGAATACTGTATGTATATCAGATCGTATATAAAAAAATACAATTTTTCTACCTCGAAGTGTGAGGAAGACCTGTTAAAGAAAACGAATTTTCTAAAAGTTATTAATGAAGCTGTCCAACGAACCCCGAATGTCGGAGATGAATGAGTTAGGGAATATGATAATTATTTTCCTTTAATTCAAAACATGAAATATGCCTTGACCGGCTTTTTTATGAATGTTTCTTTAGTAATTCCCGAAATTGAATTCCTTACAGAAATTGAAAAAGATTTACGGGAGGCCGTCCTCCGAATACTTGACTTCCATGCTTGTTTTGAGAAATCAAAGCAAAATTGATAATTAACATTTTCCTCGTCCCAAACATTTCCAGATTTTCTTTCAGGAATTTCTTCTAATTAAAAATGTTCTAATTTAATATTAAAACTCTGCAAACAAAATTGAAAGGAAAGCTAACGTAAGTCAAACGGAGTAAATTATTGACAAGTCGGTTGATTTCGAGATATTTATGAAACGAAGTTCTCTGAAGCGAACTCTAATACTCTATCTTAATTATTAAATAGGCGGAGCAGGTGCTTTTTTGTAATATCGATCGAAACATCTTTTAGGAGAATTTCAAGAAAATAATTTCACCCGTACTTATAGTACGTTAGATAATAATAGTAATAATTATTATTATTATAATGATAATAACACAAGGTCGGCGACCATGAGAGAGCAGGAATTGAAGCATTTCTATTAAGGGCAACTGCCCGAGCAGCTGATGAACTGATCTCCGCCGCGAGGCGTCCGAAACCGTAATGCACTTGCTGTCAGCATGTCCAGCATATGCGGTTTCGACCTATATCCATCGACATAACGCGGCCCTGAGAGTGCTTTATTACCATCTACGGCACTCTTACGGTATTGACGAGACCTCGGTGTTGCCCTACACTCCGAGGGATATTGAATCCGCTGTGGAAAACGAGAAGTGGCGAATTTATTGGAACTATTCATTCCCCATCCTCAGGCTCATGCAAGCTAATTAGCCTGATGTAGTCCTTCTTGATCACAAGAGCAAGACGATATTTGTCGTGAAGTTTTGAGCTCCTGGCGAGATGAATATCGTCCGAAATGAGAAGGAAAGCGGATTAAAATCGAGATTTTCTCTTCGAACTCCGCAGACTATATCCAGACCACTCTGTCAAAATGGTTGTTCTGAATTTTGGAGTCCTTGGTGGAATGATGCCCTCTCTACTCTCGAATCTCAAAATCATACTGGCTTGCCGCATTATGAAAAAAATTTTAGCCAGACAGATGCAAAAGGCTGTCATTCTTGACTCACTGCGCTTGCTCAGAGCACATGATTCTCGGACCCAATGATCACTTACCCCACGGTGTGGGGAGTGGTCGTTGGTTGATAATGCTGGCGCGCCCTCCCGAATGTATCGAGGCTTCAGGGGATAGGGCCTGACCAGCACACACTACGGTTGTCACGAATAGTTTGGAAAACAGTATGTTATTTTAAAGAAAATTATCCAAAGGTTCAAAAAATCTTATAGTGAACTGAAAGGGAAATAATTTTTACCACCAACTCAACAAAATTGATATGAAGCTTATTGTTTTCCCCATAAATATTAACATTTCATTTTCAACCAGATACTATCCAACTCATCACCACGTGTTCTTTGAAACGAACTCAAAGACAGATAGATGAAAACGTGACTTCTTGTCTATTACAATACCTCAATTTGAAACGCATTTTCCGCATACAATAAAACGTCGTCACTGGTCTAATGAGCAATCGATAATTCACATGAGCCTTGAAAGATAGGAGCTATCGTGAACTTTGCCTTAAAAGTCGTCAATAATTGTGCGTATCCGCGGCCAAACAATATACCTACGACTATAACAATAACAAGGTAAAAGTCCGGTAAAACTTTTTTCATTTATTTGTAGTATTTTGCGAGCGGGTTTGGATACGAATTGAGCTATACAGGGTCTGAGATGTGCTCCTAAATGTTATATAATTGCATGAATGACTGATAAGAAAACAGGACGCTAAACCTCCATTAAAATTTTCTTAAATTTTACCATACACCTCGTATATTTGACAACCAATTTCTTATGTAGCACACAATTTGTTGCTGTCGATGTACACGAAACGACTATGACAAAATTTTGAGCCTCACAAGTTTGGCAAACATATATGCTTGTTTGAAGATGATTGACAATGTTTCATGGTGTTTCATTAGTTCGGAATTCCATTGTATACCATGATATAAAAGATTCGAAATCTCTGAAAGAATCACTAACAATCGAAACGTCTTCAAGTAACTTGGCTTGAAATCTTTTACAGGGTGTTCCTTAAATACATGCTAATATTTAAGGAGGTAATTCTTAGACCCATTTTAAGAAAAAAACTTCTTATGGACGTATGTCCTAAACGCCCTAACTTTTGAGATACAGGGTGGCAAAGTTTTCAAAAATAATCAGTTTTTTAATTATAACTGAGATAATTTTGTAGACATCTCTGGCATATTTGGTACATATCTTCCATGCTTCAAGGCGCATTTTCTGATGTACACAGTGTTGTATTTTTTCAAACAGTGGCGTCCCTACGGGTTTCGCATTGAATATTTTTGGGGAAAAAGTACTACGCCAATGCTTTCTTTTCAAAATGAAATCATTTTTAAAATCCTCATTTATTGTTGAGAAAATTTGATCTCCTGGTATTTCTTTGTCCGACGCATGATTTTCACTCAAAAAAATAAAAATCGACAGAAAGCAAATTAAGAAATTAGATCAATTCTAAAATGAATGAGAATCTGAAAATTGCTTCATAACGCATTACCAATTCCCTAATAATATTTGAAAACATAATCTGCAAAAAAATAAATTTTTCACAAAAACGAGTTTTATTTTATTTTGTGACAGTAAGTCTAAACGAATAGCACAAATTTGTTAATTAGTAATAATACCAAAACTGATTATAAAAATTGTTGGAAGTGGCCACCTGCACTTAGTATGCATGCTTCCGCCCTTCTACGCATGGAATTACGCACCCGTTCAAATATTCCCGGCGTATTTCGTATAGTTTCACACGAGGCAACTATTCGCTCTCTTAAATCTTCTAAAGTATTAACGGGAGTTTTATACACAAGAGTTTTAAGGTGACCCCATAAAAAAAATCTAAACTGTTGAGATCGGGGGATCTTGCTGGCCATTGCTGAGGTCCTCCGCGACCTATCCAACGATTAGGATAAACTGTATTTAAATGGTTTCGGACAATTACACTGAAATGAGCAGGGGCGCCATCGTGCATGTACCATATTCGATTCCTTAACGCAAGTGGCACATCTTCCAATAACCCAGGTAAGTCTTCTTCGAGAAAGTGTAAATAAGAACGACCATCAAGGCGTCCTGGTAGAAAAAATGGGCCTATTAGATGATCACCTATAATTCCTGCCCATACATTAACCGAAAATTGGTGTTGGAAATGGGTTTCGGTTATTGCATGGGGATTTTCTTCAGCCCACACATGATTGTTATGGAAATTTTGAATGGCATTCCGAGAAAAATTTGCTTCGTCTGTGAACAAAATTTGTGTCTCAAACTGCGGATTTAGTGCAATACTTTGTAGATACCACTGACTGAAGTTCACACGCTGTGGAAAATCTCTGGGGAGTAATGCCTGCACTCTTGAAATATGGTATGGGTATAACAAAAAATCAACCAAAATACGCCAAACAATTTGATGACAAATATCCAGAGTTCTAGCGATCTTCCTCGTACTCGTCTCAGGATGTTCCTCAATTTCTTGCAGCACCGCTTCCTCAATTTCAGGAGTTCTTACTACACGAGGTCTACCTTCCGGAGTCCCTTTCTTGAAACTACCAGTTTCCCCAAGTCGACGATGAATATTTGAAAAGGTTCGGCTATCTGGTAAGGCACGATTAGGATATCTTTCCTGATAAATGCGCCTGGCTTCTG
>WOGR01009815.1:0-15384 GCA_015342045.1 Leptinotarsa lineolata | reverse complement strand
TTTGTTAAAAGTTTTTCTCCATGATGAACAAGAAACATTCTTAAATAAATCTGATGATGAACTTGTTACCATTTATTCCGGAAATTTGTCAAACTCCTAAATTAGTACGCTTTTCGATGAAAAACTATTAAGTAACTTGAAAGAGAAATATGCGAAATATTCAACACATTGCCAGAAAGCTCCAGGAAAAAATAATAATGCTAAAATTGAAGCTGACGAAATGAATTCATCCACCATGGGTGCAGACTCTGAGTTTTTAGATATGGCCAATGAAGATATTCATTCCAAAAATATGACGCGTAGTCAAGGAAATGAAGAGTTGATTTTAAATGGTTTCACGAAAAAAAAAGATGAATGTATATATGGAAGCTCTTTAACCGATTCAGACGTCATCTTCTCTGACTCGTCAAAGTCGGTTATGAATAATAGTATAACAGATTCATCAATTTCAATTCCTAATGCTTCAATATTCCAAAAGGCATTATCTAAACGTCAAGTACTTCCGATGGGAAGCAAAAATATTGATCCTTCTCAACATCTGAAAATTAAAAGAACGGATTATTCAAAATGTACATTTCTGGAAGGCAAATTTCACATTAATGAAAAAGAGTGGAGTACAATAACTGTTGGCGAGAAGTTGTCAAATAAATATTATCCATTTTTCTTTCGAAATAATATAAAAAGGTTTGTTAATAATAGTTGTACAGTGGCATTCTACAGACTAAAATATTTAAAAAACAACATAATACTCCTAGCTTATTGCCGAAATAATTATAGAAAATGTAAAAACTTCAAAATCTACATTTCTATTGATTCACGATATGCCAAGATGGTGCGGGTTTATTCCACGTCTCGCGATTACTGTCATCCTTACAAAATAACCGACCAAGTAAGAGGTGTAGAAAGAGACATTAAAAAAAATGTGTTGAAAAATATGAAACCTTCGGAGTATAGAAAAAAAACCATTTTGAAAGCGGATAAATCTGCTATCAAGAGAGGCCACTTACAAGATATAAAATCTGAGGAGATGCTAAGAAAACTCCGCAGTCAGGCAAAAAATACTTTGAAACGACACGAAGACGTCATGGTGGACATGTTTTTGTATAAAAAAGACCACCCTACATTCATACGACAAGTTTGTTCGCCGCTAAATGTAAAAATATTCAGTACGGAACAATTAGAAGTTGCGAAAACTTCTTCGCTTAAAGTTTTGCATTTTGATGCTACAGGAGCGGTTGTTTGTAATACTGGAAAAGACGAAAAGAGAATTCTTTATTACGCTGGTGTTGTTCCTTTACCCGAAAGAAGACTTTGCCCTGTAATGGAGATGATTTCGTGTGAACACGACACTCTAGCTATATTTCATTTATTCTATAAATTTAAAAAATTTTGCGAAGAGCAGAAGTCGTGGCCTGTATTTGAAATTTTCGTCAGTGATTTTAGTTTTGCAAGTTTAAATGCAGCATCTAAAGCGTTCAATAATATGGATCTTGAGAAATATTTGCAATATTGTTTTGAACATTTGCAAAAAAAAAGTCAAAAATTACCAAAGAAAAAAATTGTTCTATTTTTATGTTGTGGTCATTTCATGAAAAATTTGGTTCAGTTAATTGAAGATCACACCAAAACTGTTGAAGACAAAAAAATAAAAAGATGTCTTAAAACAATATTTGCAGTAGCTTTCAATTTAAATAATTTACAAGAAGCTGCAGATTGGTTCAAAAATGTAACAATAATTCTTACTTCGGAATTTCGAAATGGTAGTGTTGATGAAGCTCTGATGAAATTGAATCTTTCGAGTTTTACAGAGAAACAAGTGATTTCAGAAATTGGCGATGATCACGATAGTCTTTTAAAGAAAAGAAGTTTGCGTACCAATTCTCCGTTTTATAAGTTTTTTTCAGATATATATAAACATAATAAAGTAGTACAAAAAAAGGGGGTGAAAAAAACGATTTTTTCTCTCCTTCTTTATTAGAAGCTGTGTTAGAAAGATATATGGGATTGTTTCCACTGTGGTCGGTAGTCATAACAAAAAGTAGACTGAGTAATGCTCTGATAGAGAGATGGTTTGGTTTTCTCAAAACCGACATTCTGAATGGATCAAGGGATCTAAAACCGACAACATTCATAAGAAAAGTTAGAGGACACGTAATGAAAATTTATAATGAAATTGATTTAGGCATATCGAAGCATACCTTATCTACAGTTCCAAAGGAAGTATATTCATCAGATGAAAATTCAGATGAAAGTGTTACGAAAGCTGAAGAGAAATGGAATAGAAAGCCTAAACCAAAATTTACATATTTCTCCGGAAAATATCTGAAAGATTTACCTAAGTATAAATCTGTAAAATCGGTTATGCTAAATTCTTCGAAAGAACAAAAAATTACATTGAATATTCTGGAAAACGGCCTGGTGAACGATGTTACGTATTATAAAGTATTCCAAAACTGGTTATATTATATCGGTCATTATAATTTTGTTACAGGTGATAAATTTGTTAATTCCCAGGATTTCAACATATTGAATGCCAACAACATGTCCCAAAGTATAACTAAAAAATTTTTCAATATTTTGGGTATGATAATCATTAGAAAAAACAAAAGACAGTCAGATGTGGCATTATGGATGGCTACAAATAATTTTTTTGATTTGGAAAAAAGACTTGCTTTTGGTAAAACATTTCCCTTTAAAAAAACTACATTTATTCCTTTTCATCTACACGAAGAGAAGTGGCTTTTAGTTAAAATAAATATTGTTAATAAATCTTTGGAGATATTCAATCCATATGGAAATACGAACATAGAAAATGAGGAATTCCTCAAACATTTCATTAGATTCTTGCAACTTTACAATGAGCAGAGAGCTTTGTATGCTACATATAAAAAAATCGAGGAGGAAGATTGGAAAATAATCAGTTCAGAGTATCAATCGGTACAAATGACTTTTGAAGCAAATATTCTACCTTTATACATTCTGGATACACTCACTTCTAGAATTTTTAGAAGCCAGCTTCTTTCTGAACCTCTTGATATAAAGAAATATTGTAACGATTTACAACTCTTACTATTACAATTTTCATCTGATGTTTCTAACTTGTGCCCAATATGTGGTAAATTCGAAGGTGCAGAAAATATGAATTGGGTAAACTGTGATCTTTGTACAAGATGGATTCATTTGAAGTGCGATACAAGTCAATTCACTTTCAGTGAGCCTTTAGATACTCCAGGGGTTATATATTATTGTCCTATTTGCACCAGTAATTTCAATGTGAAGTCGTATATCAAATTAGAGCATCAGGATTTCAAGTCAAATAATCTTATGAAAAAAATTGACTATTACACGTCTAATGTTTATCTGGGCAATTATGTTGTTGCGCGGTATAACTGTACTTATAATTTAACAATAGAAGATTATTTAACTTTGGACAAATTTTCGTATATTTCCAACACTGTCTTCTTCATAATCGCTGATCTTTTGCATGCTGATTACCAAAGTCACAATGTGAAAATATGGAACATATATAAAACAGAAATGATGTTTTTCAAACCCAACTCACTTGATACAGAGTTTTTCGAAGATGATATTTTCAAAGACCTTCATGGAAAAATTAATCTCATACCTATCTTGCATAACAGACACTTCACGCTTATGGTCGTCAATTTTACAGATAATACATTCTCATACATCGATCCAAACGGAGCAACGAAAACATATCAATACAATATGTTTGAGAAATTCAAAAAATTCATTACCATGTTGAATGGTCATGTCATAAATCCTTACAACTTGACTGAATTCAAAATAAAAAACGAAAATCATCCCAAACAATCCGACTCTTACAATTGTGGAATATTTATTCTGCATTTCATCAATTGCATTCTCAATAAAATTGAATTAGATAGATGTTTTGACCCCGATAATTACCGTTTAGAACTTAAAGAATACCTATTGACGAAATCGGAAAAAATGATTACGTATTGTTTGATATGTGGTCGATATGTGGATAAAACGGATAAATGCTTTGAATGCAAAACGTGTAAAAGGATTTTAGAACCAAAATGTTTTCGATTATACTATGAGTTTGATGAATTTTGTCCTTTATGTATGTCTACAGAAAAGCATGATGAATTGTGAATTGAAGAGGAGTAAAATGAATAGGTTTAATTTACAAATGAACTATACAATCAATATACGATCTGAGCAATCTCTGCGCAAACTCTATGTATGTTAACGTTCCATATATGTTCGAATTTGGATCCGGTTGATATAAGAAACAAAAAACGTATTGATGCAACAAAATATCATTACTTTCATTCATTTGAGCTCAATTATCAGAGCAATTGGAAAAACAACATTTCTCAATTCATAATCACTTTATATAATTCACTAGGAATCAAAAGTACGCATAAATAGAAAGATCGGGACAGATCTTGAAAGCTGTGATTGAGAACGTAGCAAAAAGGAGAAAGTGAGGAAGTTTCTCTTATCCAATCCTAATAATCATGTTTCCAATTGAAACTGAACGAGGTTTGACTGTAATGATATATAATGTGGAAGGGGTGTTTTTCTTCTAGAATGCCGGTAATCTCATACCTATCTTGCATAACAGACACTTTACGATTATGGTCGTCAATTTTACAGAAGAGAGATGATTTTTTTTCCTGGTATTTTGAAGGACTGAAAATTAAGTGTTCAGTATATCATTCCTTTATCAACATTATCCATTAGGTCATAATTGGGGACACGAACCAGTTCAACAAGAAAAACATTTTATATCTAATGAGGAAGGGTTGTTTTTTTGTATGATCCCAGTATTTTGAAGGACTGAGAATCCAGTGTTCGGTATATCATTTCTTCATCAACATTTTCCATTAGGTCGAATTTGGGGACACGAACCATTTTAAGAAGAAAAATATTTTACATCTAATATGGAAGGGGTTTTTTGTGTGATCCCGGTATTTTGAAGTCCTGAAATTTCAGTAACAGTATATCATTTCTCTATCAACATTTTTCATTAGGTCATAATTGGTGACACGACCCAGTTCAAGAAGAAAAAAAATTTACATTTAATGTGAAAAGGGTGTTTTTTTGTATTATTCCGGTATTTTGAAGGATTGAAAATCCAGTGTTCAGTATATCATTCCTTCATTAAACTTTTCCAATAGGTCAAATTTGGGGACACGAGCCAGTTTGAGAAAAAAAAAATATACATCTCATGTGGAAGGGGTGTTTTTTTGAATGATCCCGGTATTTTGAGGGACTGAAAATTCAGTGTTCAGTATATAATTTTTCTGATTACAGTTCCTCACTCGGACATAATTGATGACAATTTACAGTTTGGGAAGCGAAATATTCCACTCAAGTGATGGGAATTCCTTTTTGTATGACACCGATATTTTTCTGAAAATTAACTATTCAATAAGTTATTCTTGTGATGAATTTTCCACTTGGTTATTAATTTCACCAGTTGTAATCCAAGATAGAGGTTTTTGTGTTTTATATCTGTCGCATTCACGTCAATGTCAACTATTCATTATAATTCAGATTATGAAAGATTCATGCAGTGTAATAAAATTTTCTAATTTGAAGTAGATTCTGGGAGGACTAATCATGTAAAATAATATTGGTTGCCAAATAAGCGATCTACTAGAATCAACAATCCACTAGTTGTTTGGTGTAAATCGGACTCGAGAGTGGGGGGGCGGGCGCTAGATTTGAGCGCTGGCGTCCGACGCTAACTTCACGCAAGTTTGCACCACAAACATTCACCGCTTTTTAAACAAAATACAGTTGAACTTTCAACACTCTGTGAATTACTATAAACTTTCTATATAGCATAATTTTACTTCCCAAAGACTATATAAAACGAAAACTTATCACTAAAAATATTTATAACTATTTGAAGGTTAGAATCCAAGAGGCTGTCTATTCAAACGAATCCGTTTTTGCCGTGCATATTATGCCATCAACGTGACAGTAACTCACTAAGGCAGAGTCTGTGATATTCGACCCATACGTACGAGTGACAATGGTGCCATCTGATAGAAATAAGGTAGATAGCTACAGAATAGGGTAGAAGGTAAGTTTTTGCCTTAGCACCACAAAGTTTTTCGTATTTTTTTTGAGTTGATAATAATAAAAATAACAGTTTGAGTTGGAATCCACTCAAACTGAAATAGCTCCGGTAGGTAGCTCCTCCGCTAATAGACCATTTGCATGCAATAGGTCGTCCGGGTGCGATGAGTCCTCCGTATATGGAACACCTATCGCTTTCCATGTAAAACAGCTAAAAACATCATGGAGCATCAGTAGAACAAATTTCAAGGGGATGACCTAAAACGTGTTTTTCGCTAATTTCGTATAGTTTAGTTTCAGGTTTCTTCGTATCTGTGGTTGGTGTCACTGTTGTGCGTATACTGTCTTGCATATATGCTCTTGCCAAACTACAGTGGATCAGTTCTCCATAGTATGTCATTTAGTTTTAGCAGTGTATGGCTCTTCAGCTGAACTGGCAATACCGCTTCAAGAGCATTTCGTGATAAATCAGTAAGAATGTAGAAAACACATTTGAGAATTACGTGAACTTCACGATAAGAGATGTGAGTCGATGAAATTATAGTTAACTTCGCTTGATAATCTATTATATAAAAATGAATTGCTGTTCGTGGGTCTCGCTAAAACTCGACAACAGCTGGACCGATTTGGTTAATTTTGGTTTTGAATTATTTGTGGAAGTCCAAGGAAGGTTTGAAAGGTGAGTAAATATGAAAAAAGAAAAATAATAACATTAAAAGAATTCAAGAACAGCTGGACCCATTTTTTATGATTTTTGTGTTTTTGGATTCGTCTTCGTCGGGAATGGAGTAATAAAATTTTTGAAAATGATAGGTATTTCATCAATAAAAATAATAATAATTATAATAAAATAACTCAACACCGGATGGACCAATTTATGATTCTTGTCTTTTTGTATTTGTCTTCATCGGGAATAGAATAATAAGTATTGAAAACGATATTTTATCAATAATAACAATAATAATGGAACTCAAGAACGGCTGGACCAAATTTTATGATTTTTGTCTTTTGGATTTGTTTTTGTCGGGAATAGAATAATAAGTATGGAAAAATGATATTTTCTCAATGAAAATAATAATAACTTACTTTATTCACAGTAAAAATATATAAGATAATACAAATACATGGTGTGAACAAAGTGATTCAGGATAAGTGTAATGCACTTGTTTCCCATAAAATTGACAGATAAATAAAAAAAAAGAAAAAAATATAGACATATTCAATTTTTTCAATTACATTCAATAGAGGAGTACCTCACTGTTTGATGTAACAAATATTTGCATAACAAAATATTACAGATATAATGATAACACAGAATTGCAAAAAATACCGTTGACACTCAATAAGTGAAACACAGTAGATTCATGGCCTGACACCCATCAAAAAGCAACTACCCTCCTCGCTAAAACCAACGAAGGGCATTGAATTATATCCTACAGGTGTCGGTGCAGGATTCTTTACAGAAAAAATTCCTGCATATGGTTTTGGCGATACAACTGCCGGAATCGATTTTCAATTATTGGAACGGCCACACTAGTAGACCGGTTTCTGGCTATTTGGTCTCTCGTCAGTGCAAGGTAGTATCCTACATCTACACGAAGTCGATGATTTTGCATAATCAAAAATCACATTTTTTCAGAGTATCATACCTCGAACAAAGCTGAAGTGAACGACAAGCAACATATCTGTCATCGCCCTTTCTGCCCATAGACGAGGTACTAACCAACCAATTACGATTCATTAAAATTATCAACACTGATTCTTTGGATAGTTTTTTACTTTCTGTAGCTTTCAATAGAGTTAGGCAATATGGACTATGGAAGTCCAAATCAACTCAATAGATTCAAGGTCTATCAAATTCTTCACTTACTCAACAAAGATATCCTAATTTCTCAGCTTGTTAGAATTTTCTAACACAAACAACTTAGTACTGAACTTATGATCAGTACTAAAAATTACTCACCACATAGAGGTAAGCTAGTTATACAGGAACTATAATGAAAGTAATATTATTTATTAGACCATAATTTTATAAATGTAAGACAAAAAGTACCAACATTTTTAATGTGTATACTGTTTCCTTCTTGTTTGTAAAAGCACGATGTGTGTTATTACCAATAAAATTGATTGGTATTTACAGAAAAAAAAATCGAAAGATATTTCTTTACTAGAATATCTTCTAAGCTATCTTTATATTCTAGGTTGAGGGTTTATAATATTATTTTTTAACTTCACTTTGATTTCTGTGGAAGTATTTTACATTCCTTTGATTCAAATGAAATCTCAAGTCTACAGAAATTACAGAATTGAGGAATGTGTATAATTTTGAGGTAACCAATATACAAATATTAGTTGTATGTTAGACTCGTTACAATGCTAATTTGAGTAATTTGTTGCCAGAATATTTCAATTCATTATCATCAAACGATGAGAAATAAAGAGAACCTCACCAAAATATAATCCTACTACTACAACGAACTACCTAACCACATAAAAGATGTTACAACTATCAAAGAACTTGAAACTAACCTTAAGATGCATATAAGGTGTATCCAATTATTTTTGATCATAATAATCATCTCATGTTCAGTCAGTCACTGCTAAGACATTGAAACTGGATTGTCGACCACTTCGGGGCTTATCTTCGAGGCTAAAATCTCCGGAACGAAATTTTGCAAACCAACGTCGAACAGTGCGTTCATCAACACTATCATTGCCAAATGCCTGGTTAATTTTTCGGGCTGTGTCGGCAGCGCTTTGGTTCAATTTGAATTCGTAGAGAAAAATTGGTCGAAAATCGCTTGACGCCATCATACAGTAGTAAGCTGAAAACAGGGAAAAAATTAAAATTTGGAAGAAATCAACAGCATTAATGTATAGAGTACAAAATTCTTTATCTATCAGTATATACTACGATACAGTAGATTTAATATTTATTGAGATATGGCGCTACAAAAGTAAATGACATTAAAACAGACATTTTTGAAACAACCTGATAACATTCTTCCCTGCTGATGTCTGCCACCCTAGCCAACGAAACGTAGTACTTCGGGTTCTATTCGTCCGCGGCCTACCAGCCCTGATTTTAATCTCTTCAATCTTTGTTTGCAGACCTATGGCTATGTTCATAATGTCATAGTCATGTATCTATTATCAATAGTAATAATTAATTATTTATTCTGTCATAAAATAGACAATTACATACAAAAGGACCAAGTTCATTTAACATGATAATAATCAACCAAGCCCAAAAAACAAGTCGAAAACATTTGATACAAACTAACAGGATTAAAATTTGATAAAATTTATTGAATTCAGCTGCCCATTCAGAATAGCCTCTTTGAGACTTCTCTTCGGAGTAGGGGCAGATAAATTACGATACTCTGAAGGCATATCATTTAACAGATGAGGTAGCAAGTAAGAAAAGAATGCCTCAAAAAATGAGGCAAATTTACCAGGTCTGGGTTATAACTACTGCAAGACAAAGTTATTCACATCAGGGAACATATTATTTAGTGTCTGTATATTCATTTGGCATGCTGTGAACAGGGTCTGTTTTTTACTTCGAGATTTAAAAGGTATGCCTGCCGATTTCTGGCTAATGTCTGCTTAATATATGGAAGGGAGTTTTCTTTGTAGTTGACGAAAATACTTAAACTCGATTACTAAGAAGTTCTCGGACCACATGTCCGGATTCAGAAACTGTTCCACAAGGCGAGTGTAAATTTCGACTCAGAAAGCATTATAGTCGCCAGATGTGACGAAGTTTATTCATGACAAGGTTTTCTCCAGTATCGAAAGTTTTGAGAAAGTAGTCAGTCCAATCCAGTTCAGTTATCTGGTTATCTACTTACCAATCATAAGGCAGTTTTTTTCTCAGTGACTACTGCCTTTATTTTAGAATCAGACATTATTTTGTAACCCACAATCCGAGATTTTAGAGCAGAGGTAGTATTAGTACAGTTATTTGGTACTTTTTGAGGGTTCTTCGAGATTTGGGGAATAATTTTCTTGGGAGATAGTCGATTAGGAAGATTTCTCTGGGTATGTTAAGAGTTTATTGAGGTCTTTCTACCTATTCATTTTTTTAGAATTGTATAAATATTGGGATGAATTTCGTATTGAATATTGATTGTCTCGAAATGTTAACTAGACAAAATAGCCATCTACTATGTATCCCAAATATCTCTTACTCAATCAATCAGAATGAGGAATGAAAAATGTTTTTTACCACTTTTATTTGTAACTAAAGTTACTGCAGTTTCGAATAAAAGTGGTAAAAAACACATAAAATTTTCACATCTCATTATTCATGATGATCTCTTACCACGTAGTAACGGCTACATTCATCAATTTATAGAATGAGGATGCTTTTCAACCGAATATCCTTGAGGATAGTGTATTTTCATTTCGTCTTCATGAGTTTACCGAACGACATTTTTCCTATACAGGGATAAACAAAACTCGGGATCACTTTTTTCTCGGTTTTTTCAAATCGAATCCTCTGTACATTGGGCCATCACAGAATTGTCCACACTATGAGCTTTCAGAAAATGTAAAGATTGATTAATTTATTTCCATCTAAAATGTATCCAATTCTTGAGGAAAGTGTGAAAAGTTCATTAATCAAATTTATCTAGAATTTCACTTCGAATTTCAATTATTGTCTCCCCACAAACAAAATCGTGTAAGGTTTTTGAACAGGTGGCGCAGGAATAAATGGACCCGTTTACTGGGCAGCACGTTCCCCAGACATCATGCACCAAATCTATGGGGATATGTTGAAGAACCAACGACACAAGAAGACATAAAGAATAGGATTTGACAAATTTTTCCATCTATCACAATGTAACTTTCGATTTTTCTTCTTCAATATTCAATATTGGCAAAAGGGGTTTCTTTTTATTCAGAATATCTCGCCAAACAGTATAAAATGAAAAGAAGAAAAATCGAAAGTTACAACTACTTTCATATGAACATTGAATTATACAAAAAATAACTTTTTCCTAATCAGTTTGTTCTTTGAACATTCATTATTTTAGATATTATTCATGAAAAGTTACACAACAAATGTTTGGAGTACAAACTGAATAGAAAAAAGTGGTTTTTGTATAATTCAATGTTCATATGAAAGTAGTTGTTTCCAGAAGGCTTTTTCTTCCAGTTTGTATCTGAAAGTTACTTCTTTGGATGATCTACACGTTTTTGTGAATTTTTTTAAATCAATAGATTTCTTCCTTCCTTTGGAAGATTCCCAAATTTTTTTAATGAAAATGGAGAAGTAGAAAGCCAAAACTTTCCTTTCCCAAAAGTTAATCTCCTGAAAATGTACCCCTTTCAATTTAATCAAATAAGTGAATGAATGTCATTACGTACTGTCATCGATGACATGAGTAGATTCAACTCATGAGTGACATAAAGTCTTAATATTATGAATGAATTGAATGCTTCATCTTGTAATGTTATCCAGATAGGTACTGAAGAGGCATTAAGACAAGTGTCTTATGGAAAATGAATGTAAAACTTCTTATGTTTTTTACCACTTTTATTTGTAACTAACGTTAGTGCAGTTTCGTCCTATACAAACATTTTTGGTGAAAAACATGGGGCGATTTAATTCTCATTTTTCAGGATGATCTCCTACCACATAGTACCACAGAATTCCAAGTGTAATTTTATATTGTAACTGTTTCATACACTATATTGTGTAGCTTTCCTATGAATGAAAAATGTTTGGAGAACAAACTGAATAGGAAAAAGTGATTTTTGCATAGTTCAGTGTGCATATAAAATTACTTTCGAGTAATTCAATATTAATATGTAAGTGATTGTTACGAGATGGCTTTTTCTTCCAGTTTGTGTCTGAAAGTTACTTCTTTGCATGATCTACACATCTTTGTTAAGAGTTTATTCATATCATTTTTAAATGTCCCATACTCTCAATTCCCAGATCTGCAGATAGGTAATCTTGAATATTTTGTGATTTTACTAGAAAGTATTAATGGCGAGAATGCTGAACTATACAACTGCTTAATTTAATCGAAGTATTCAAGCTACTTTCCTTCATTATGAAGAAATTGATAGTGTAGTTGTAATTGTCTCTACCACTCAACATATTTGTATTTATGTAAATACCACACAATTCTTATAAGATTATAGTTAAGGTTATTCAACATTTATTTAACCTCATAGTATTTGTGGTTTTCATCTGAATTTCATGCATGCATCTTTTGAAAGTAGAGCCAGTCCAAGTTATATAAAGACATAATTTTTAGTTGCCATAACCTAGATTAAACAATTATTGAGCTTATATAAAACAAAACATTTACTGATGTTCTCAAAATGAATAGGGAAAAGTAATTTCAAATAGTGGTCTACTTACATGCAAAAAAAATGTTTAAGTATACCACTGAATACTGGTCAGTATATGAATACCGCCACTTACCGAGACTTTGAGATATGATAATACATAATACAACTTTCATCAGTTGTTTTTAGTCCTCGCAGTCAACCAACGATTTGGCACATATAGATGAAGTACTTAACAAACATCTTTTCTAAAATAACAATTATTTTTTATCATTTTTGACTGACTGTGGACTGTCATTTTGAAAATTGGTCTCTTAACAGTGACAAACGTCATCAACTTGACGTTTGTTTTACCATGGTACGTAGAAAGCTAAAGACAGCTATACTGTACCATGAGAACATATTATTTTGGACTTCATTTCCGATCGCGACAGAGGGCGGTCGTTATTGGCGGTCGTTACTGCCCTCAAAGATAGCACGTGGATGTCGTGATTAGAGTAGAGTTCAAAAGAGAGGTATTCTAAAATAAAGTTCAGTTGAAATAAATATTCAAGTGAAAGAGGTATCGAGAGGACTGGCGACTGATGTGGACGGATTCGACAGGGTCGTCAGTTCGATAATGTGTTATTTTTATCCGAAAGCCCCCGAAGAGAAGGCGAACAGTAAAAAATTTATGTTTTTCTTCAAGAAAAAGTGAAATTAAACAACTCAGGGTGGCAAGATTGCCTTGAGCAAGACAGCTGCGTCCCCGGATGGAGAGTTAAATGCAACTTCTCAAAATTGTAATTGTGAAAACCAAAAACTTATTGGTTTTGAGAATGTGCTTCATCGTTATTCAAATGAAGAATTTAAAAATAATTCCAACATCATTTCCTATTACATATTGCACTGTATATTTTGAAAATGTCGTGTCTAATTGTACATTTAGATTATGCCCTAAATTTATGCTATTCTTAAATTCACTTCATTATGTGTAAGTAATTATTCCATTATTACTTGAATAATGGAATTTGTAAAGAAATGCTAAACGAATACGAATGACAGATAACATTGATGTCATATTTCAATAATATCGCTGGAATATTTTCAACCTCCGTTTCGAACCACCTCCTAAGATGGGTCGTTGTGAGCTTACCGTAAGCGACCATAACGACCGCAGTCGTTATGCTGAACAGCTGAAGGAGAATTTTGATCGTTGAGAACGCTTAGTGGAACGCACGGTTAATGAAGTGAACAACAGTAGTTGTTGAAATAAATACGATGCGATTGTTGTTACTGAAGTACATGACAACTGTACTATTGTTACCAAACAAATGGAAAACTGATACACAACACGACATCATTACGGTCATGAATAAACCCGGTGATAAATTGAATTTTTCAGATGATACACACTCAAGCCATATCTTTCTGTTTGGAATTGGAAGCTGCCTTTGTTTTACCCGATAAAAAGTCATCAGGGCTTTCAAATGACTATTTTTCTTTTCATCAGTTCGGACTTCCATTGTCTAAAATTATATATGCGGAAAATCCTATATCGGTGAAACCAAGAGGCAGAGCATGTTTGGACTCATCAACATAACATCGAGTGGTCCCAAGCTGAGATCATACACAAGGAGGAACACTGGTTCAGAAGGAAATTCAAAGAAGCTGCATATATGCTGTCCAACAACGTATTCAGTCAAGCTAGCGTAGAGATACGCAACGTATGGAAACCCATGATCAAAGAGAAAATGGCCAACTCTTGTCAAACGGTACTCTCCCGCCAAACCAGTGAAGCGGAGAGACGAGATAAGTGATAAGTGAAAGGAGGGGTCAAGTGAAAGTACTCGAAAGACCGATAAATAGTCATCTCTCGAAGGAATTAGTCCAGTCATCACCCGAAGACGATTGTAGATTCTAACAATCGAAACGTCGTGAAGTAACGTGGTTTGAAATCCCTTAACTTTGAATATTATTAATTTATTTTTATTTTATTCATTCAATTTTTTTTCCACTCGTATTTTATTTCACTGTGAATTCTTTTCAGGTTTTTTTTGCTCAATATATTTGCCATTTTTAGCTATTCTTTTGATTTTCAATTGTATTTTTTATTTAATGGATTTCAAATCATTTTATATATTAGACAATGGAAGTCTGAATTGATGAAATTCACCAAGAAATATTGTCATTCACCTCCAAACAAATGTTTAAAATTTGTTTTTTCGTTAATCAGCTGCCGCCCATATACGAACGACAACTCTCAGAAGTTGAGAAACTTGTGCGAGCTAAGGACTAACGAGGTCTTACCTTTTAAAGTGTGATTCCTAACACGGTTGCAGAATCATCCATTTTCATACAAAAAAAGTGGGAATCTTCCAAAGAAAGGAAAAACTTATATTACAGTATAATGGATTTAGATTAACTGTGATTATATCCCGAAAGGACCAAGTTCAATCGATTAAAATTTATAAAAATCTATAATTTTCGAAATTTCGGTTGAGATTGATGTACAAAGAATCTATGTTGAGGTAATTTCCAGAAGAAGATAGATTTGAATAAAATTTCAACTCCAATTTCAGTTTAATGTTTTAAACAGGTTCAGAGTAGGGACGATGAAAGAATACACATGTGTCATCGACAAAATACGTGATGAAACCTATTATTTTATGTAGCATTATTTTAATGTTAAAGTCGAGAAGCTCTTATTTGGATTATACCTTTCACTCAGTACATCGAAGGGAAATAAGTGAACAAACGTAAGTCGTCAGGAATTTCCTTGATTTTCGGGCCGTTTAACAGTTCACATTGTTCACATGTTGTTTTTCTACGGATGCTAAACAATGTGCCACTTTTCTCATCGCTTTCATACATTCAAAACGAAAGAATTCCGCCATTACAGTGAGAAACAATTTCTCACTGTTATGACGATAACCCAAGTCAGTCATGAATTGTTACATGTCAGATTGATATGACACGTTCTCCATGTTGACAACGCTACGCCGACGATTCGCG